>CAWUFW010016868.1:0-289155 GCA_963921515.1 Calotriton arnoldi
ACTTCGTTCAGTTACGTATTGCTAGTGGCAAAGGGGTGCAGAAAGAAGCAAGAGAGGTGCAGAAAGAAACAAAGAAGTTCAGAAAGAAGGGACAGAGGTGCAGAAAGAGGCAAGAGGGGTGCAGAAAGAGGCAGGAGGGCTGCAGAAAGAAGCACGAGTGGTGCAGAAAGAAGCAAGTGAGGTGTAGAAAGAAGCAAGAGGAGTGCAGAAAGAAGCAACAGAGGTGCAGAAAGAGACAAGAGGGGTGCACAAAGAGGGAAGAGGGGTGCAGAAAGAGGCACAAGGGAAACAGAAAGAAGCAAGAGATGTACAGAAAGAAACAAAAGAAGTGCAGAAAGAAGGAACAGAGGTGCAGAGAGGGGCAACAGGGGTGCAGAAAGAGGGAAGAGGGGTAGAGAAAGAGGCAAGGGGTGTAGAAAGAAGCAAGATAGCTGCAGAAAGAAGCAAGAGAAATGCATAAAAAAGCAACAGAGATGCACAAAGGGGAAGTGGGGTGGAGAAAGAGGCAAGAGGGATACAGAAAGAAACAAGAGAGGTGCAGAAAGAAACAAAGAAAGTGCAGAAAGAAGGAACAAAGGTGCAGAAAGAGGCAAGAGGGATGCAGAAAGAGGGAAGAGGGGTGTGAAAGAGGCACGAGGCGTACAGAAAGAAGCAAGAGGCATGCAGAAAGAAGCAAGAGAGTTGCAGAAAGAAACAAAAGAAATGCAGAAAGAAGGAACAGAGGTGCAGAAAGAGTCAAGAGGGGTGCAGAAAGAGGGACGAGGGGTGCAGAAAGAGGCACAAGGGTTGCAGAAAGAAGGGACAGAGGTGCAGCAAGAAACAAGTGAAGTGCAGTACTAAGCAACAGAGGTGCCTAAAGAGGGATGAGGGATGGAGAAAGAGGTAAGAGAAGTGCAGAAAGAATCAACCAAGATGGAAAAAGAGGGAACAGGTATGGAGAAAGTGACAAAAGAGGTGCAGAAAGAAGCAAGAGTAGTGCAGAAAGAAGCAACAGAGGTGCAGAAAGAGGCAAGAAGGGTGCAAAAAGAGGGAGGAGGGGTGCAGAAAGAGGCACGAGGGGTGCAGAAAGAAGCAAGAGATGTACAGAAGGAAACAAAAGAAGTGCAGAAAGAAGGAACAGAGGTGCGGAAAGAGGCAACAGGGGTGAAGAAAGAGGGAAGAGGGTTGGAGAAAGAGGCAAGGGGTGTAGAAAGAAGCAAGATAGCTGCAGAAAGAAACAAAAGAAGTGCAGAAAGAAGGGAAAGAGGTGGAGAAAGAGGCAAGAGGGGTGCAGAAAGAGGCAAAAGGAGAGCAGAAAGAAGTGAGAGGTGCAGAAAGAAAAAAAAGAAGTGCAGAAAGAAGGAACAGAGGTGCAGAAAGAGGCAAGAGGGGTGCAGAAAGAAACAAAAGAAGTGCACAAAGAAGCAACAGAGGTACAGAAAGAGGCAAGAGGATTGCAGAAAGACGGATGAAAGGTGCAGAAAGAGGCACGAGGGGTGCAGAAAGATGCAAGAGAGATGCAGAAAGAAGCAAGAGAAATGCATAAAAAAGCAACAGAGATGCAGAAAGAGGGAAGTGGGGTGGAGAAAGTGGCAAGAGGGATACAGAAAGAAACAAGAGATGTGCAGAAAGAAACAAAGGAAGTGCAGAAAGAAGGAACAAAGGTGCAAAAAGGGGCAAGAGGGATGCAGAAAGAGGGAAGAGGGGTGTGAAAGAGGCACAAGGCGTACAGAAAGAAGCAAGAGGCATGCAGAAAGAAGCAAGAGAGTTGCAGAACGAAACAAAAGAAGTGCAGAAAGAAGGAACAGAGGTGCAGAAAGAGTCAAGAGGGGTGCAGAAAGAGGGAAAAGGGGTGCAGAAAGAGGCACATGGGTTGCAGAAAGAAGGGACAGAGGTGCAGCAAGAAGCAAGAGAAGTGCAGTAATAAACAACAGAGGTGCAGAAAGAGGGATGAGGGATGGAGAAAGAGGCAAGAGGCAAGAGAAGTGCAGAAAGAAGCAACAGAGATGCAAAAAGGGGGAACAGGTATGGAGAAAGTGGCAAAGGGGTGCAGAAAGAAGCAAGAGAGGTGCAGAAAGAAACAAAGAAGTTCAGAAAGAAGGGACAGAGGTGCAGAAAGAGGCAAGAGGGGTGCAGAAAGAGGGAGGAGGGGTGCAGAAAGAAGCACGAGTGGTGCAGAAAGAAGCAAGTGAGGTGTAGAAAGAAGCAAGAGGAGTGCAGAAAGAAGCAACAGAGGTGCAGAAAGAGACAAGAGGGGTGCACAAAGAGGGAAGAGGGGTGCAGAAAGAGGCACAAGGGAAACAGAAAGAAGCAAGAGATGTACAGAAAGAAACAAAAGAAGTGCAGAAAGAAGGAACAGAGGTGCAGAGAGGGGCAACAGGGGTGCAGAAAGAGGGAAGAGGGGTAGAGAAAGTGGCAAGGGGGTGCAGAAAGAGGCAAAGGTGGTGCAGAAAGAAGCAAGAGGTGCAGAAAGAAACAAAAGAAGTGCAGAAAGAAGGAACAGAGGTGCAGAAAGAGGCAAGAGGTGCGCATAAAGAAACAAAATAAGTGCAGAATGAAGGAACAAAGGTGCAAAGAGAGGAAATAAAGGTGCAGAAAGAGGGAAAAGGGGTGCAGAAAGAGGCACAAGGTGTGCAGAAAGATGCAAGAGAGATGCAGAAAGAAGCAAGAGAAATGCATAAAAAAGCAACAGAGATGCAGAAAGAGGGAAGTGGGGTGGAGAAAGTGGCAAGAGGGATACAGAAAGAATCAAGAGATGTGCAGAAAGAAACAAAGGAAGTGCAGAAAGAAGGAACAAAGGTGCAAAAAGGGGCAAGAGGGATGCAGAAAGAGGGAAGAGGGGTGTGAAAGAGGCACAAGGCGTACAGAAAGAAGCAAGAGGCATGCAGAAAGAAGCAAGAGAGTTGCAGAACGAAACAAAAGAAGTGCAGAAAGAAGGAACAGAGGTGCAGAAAGAGTCAAGAGGGGTGCAGAAAGAGGGAAAAGGGGTGCAGAAAGAGGCACATGGGTTGCAGAAAGAAGGGACAGAGGTGCAGCAAGAAGCAAGAGAAGTGCAGTAATAAACAACAGAGGTGCAGAAAGAGGGATGAGGGATGGAGAAAGAGGCAAGAGGCAAGAGAAGTGCAGAAAGAAGCAACAGAGATGCAAAAAGGGGGAACAGGTATGGAGAAAGTGGCAAAAGGGGTGCAGAAAGAAGCAAGAGAGGTGCAGAAAGAAACAAAAGAAGTTCAGAAAGAAGGGACAGAGGTGCAGAAAGAGGCAAGAGGGGTGCAGAAAGAGGGAGGAGGGGTGCAGAAAGAAGCACGAGTGGTGCAGAAAGAAGCAAGTGAGGTGTAGAAAGAAGCAAGAGGAGTGCAGAAAGAAGCAACAGAGGTGCAGAAAGAGACAAGAGGGGTGCACAAAGAGGGAAGAGGGGTGCAGAAAGAGGCACAAGGGAAACAGAAAGAAGCAAGAGATGTACAGAAAGAAACAAAAGAAGTGCAGAAAGAAGGAACAGAGGTGCAGAGAGGGGCAACAGGGGTGCAGAAAGAGGGAAGAGGGGTAGAGAAAGTGGCAAGGGGTGCAGAAAGAGGCAAAGGTGGTGCAGAAAGAAGCAAGAGGTGCAGAAAGAAACAAAAGAAGTGCAGAAAGAAGGAACAGAGGTGCAGAAAGAGGCAAGAGGTGCGCATAAAGAAACAAAATAAGTGCAGAATGAAGGAACAAAGGTGCAAAGAGAGGAAATAAAGGTGCAGAAAGAGGGAAAGAGGGTGCAGAAAGAGGCACAAGGTGTGCAGAAAGAAGCAAGAGAAGTGCAGAAAGAAGCAACAGAGGTACAAAAAGAGGGAAGAGGGGTGCAGAAAGGGGCAAGAGAAGTGCGGAAAGAAGTAACAAAGATGCAGAAAGAGGGAAGAGGGGTGGAGAAAGAGGCAAGAGGGAAGCAGAGAGAAGCAAGAGAGGTACAGAAAGAAACAAAAGATGTGCAGAAACAAGGAACAGATGGGTAGAAAGGCAAGAGGAGTGCAGAAAGAGAGAAGGGGAGTGCAGAAAGAGGCACAAGGGGTGCAGAAAGAGGCACAAGGGATGCAGAAAGAGGCACGAGGGGTGCAGAAAGAAGTAAGAAAAGTGCAGAAAGAAGCAACAGAGGTGCAGAATGAGGGAAGAGGGGTGTAGAAAGAGGGAACAGAATGCAGATAGAAGCAACAGAGATGCAGATAGGGGGAAGCGGATGGAGAAAGAGGCAAGAGGGGTACAGAAAGAAGCAAAAGAGGTGCAGAAAGAAACAAAAGAAGTGAAGAAAGAAGGAACAGAGGTGCAGAAACAGGCAAGAGAGGTGAAGAAAGAGGGAAGATGGGTGCAGAAAGAGGCACAAGGGTTGCAGAAAGAAGGGACAGAGGTGCAGAAAGAAGCAAGAGAACTGCAGAAAGAAGCAACAGAGATGCAAAAAGGGGGAACAAGGGCGGAGAAAGTGGCAAGAGGGGTGCAGAAAGAACCAAGAGAGGTGCAGAAAGAAATTAAAGAAGAGCAGAAAGAAGGAACCGAGGTGCAGAAAGAGGCAAGAGAGGTGCAGAAAGAGGGAAGAAGGGTACAGAAATAAGCACGAGTGGTGCAGAAAGAAGCAAAGAGGTGCAGAAAGAAGCAAGAGTAGTGCAGAATGAAGCAACAGAGGTGCAGAAAGAGGCAAGAGGTGTGCAAAAAGAGGTAGGATGGGTGCAGTAAGAGGCATGAGGGGTGCAGAAAGAAGCAAGAGATGTACAGAAGGAAACAAAAGAAGTGCAGAAAGAAGGAACAGAGGTGCAGAAAGAGGCAACAGGGGTGAAGAAAGAGGGAAGAGGGTTGGAGAAAGAGTTAAGGGGTGTAGAAAGAAGCAAGATAGCTACAGAAAGAAGGGAACAGAGGTGCATAAAGAGGCAAGAGGGGTGCAGAAAGAGGCAAAAGGAGTTCAGAATAAAGTTAGAGGTGCAGAAACAAACAAAAGAAGTGCAGAAAGAAGGAACAGAGGTGCATAAAGAGGCAAGAGGGGTGCAGAAAGAAACAAAAGAAATGCACAAAGAAGCAACAGAGGTACAGAAAGAGGCAAGAGGAGTGCAGAAAGAGGGATGAAGGGTGCAGAAAGAGGCACGAGGGGTGCAGAAAGAGGCATGAGGGGTGCAGAAAGAATCAAGAGAGATGCAGGAAGAAGCAAGAGAAATGCATAAAGAAGCAACAGAGATGCAAAAAGGGGGAAGTGGGGTGGAGAAAGAGGCAAGAGGGATACAGAAAGAAACAAGAGAGATTCAGAAAGAAACAAAGGAAGTGCAGAAAGAAGGAACAAAGGTGCAGAAAGAGGCAAGACGGATGCCGAAAGAGGGAAGAGGGGTGTGAAAGAGGCACGAGGGGGACAGAAAGAAGCAAGAGGCGTGCGGAAAGAATCAAGAGAGTTGCAGAAAGAAACAAAAGAAGTGCAGAAAGAAGGAACAGAGGTGCAGAAAGAGTCAAGAGGGGTGCAGAAAGAGGGAAGAGGGGTGCAGAAAGAGGCACAAGGGTTGCAGAAAGAAGGGACAGAGGTGCAGCAAGAAGCAAGAGAAGTGCAGTAATAAGCAACAGAGGCACAGAAAGAGGGATGAGGGATGGAGAAAGAGGCAAGAGAAGTGCAGAAAGAAGCAACATGGATGCAAAAAGGGGGAACAGGTATGGAGAATGTGGCAAAAGGGGTGCAGAAAGAAGCAAGAGAGGTGCAGAAAGAAACAAAAGAAGTTCAGAAAGAAGGAACAGAGGTGCAGAAAGAGCAAGAGGGGTGCAGATAGAGGGATGAGGGGTGCAGAAAGAAGCACCAGTGGTGCAGAAAGAAGCAAGTGAGGTGTAGAAAGAAGCAAGAGGGGTGCAGAAAGAAGCAACAGAGCTGCATAAAGAGGCAAGAGGGGTGCAAAAAGAGGGAAGAGGGGTGCAGAAATAGGCACGAGGGGAACATAAAGAAGCAAGAGATGTGCAGAAAGAAACAAAAGAAATGTTGAAAGAAGGAACAGAGGTGCAGAAAGGGGCAACAGAGGTGCAGAAAGAGGGAAGAGGGGTGGAGAAAGAGGCAAGGGGGTGCAGAAAGAAGCATGAGAGCTGCAGAAAGAAACAAAAGAAGTGCAGAAAGAAGTAACAGAGGTGCAGAAAGAGGCAAGAGGGGTGCAGAAAGAGGCAAGAGGGGTGCAGAAAGAAGTAATAGGTGCAGAAAGAAACAAAAGAAGTGCATAAAGAAGGAACAGAGGTGCAGAAAGAGGCAAGAGGGGCACAGAAAGAAACAAAATAAGTGCAGAAAGAAGGAACAAAGGTGCAAATAGAGGCAATAAAGGTGCAGAAAGAGGGAAAAGGGGAGCAGAAAGAGGCACAAGGTGTGCAGAAAGAAGCAAGAGAGATGCAGAAAGGGGGAAGTGGGGTGTAGAAAGAGGCAAGAGGGATACAGAAATAAACAAGAGGGGTGTGGAAAGAAACAAAAGAAGTGTATAAAGAAGGAACAGAGGTGCAGAAATAGGCAAGAGGGGTGCAAAAGAGGGAAGAGGGGTGTGAAAGAGGCATGAGGGTTGCAGAAAGAAGGGACAAAGGTGCAGAAAGAAGCAAGAGAAGTGCAGAAAGAAGCAAGAGAGGTGCAGAAGAGGTATGAGTGGTGGAGAAAGTGGTGAGAGCGTTGCAGAAAGAAGCAAGAGAAGTGCAGAAAGAAACAAAAGAAGAGCAGAAAGAAGGAACAGCGGTGCAGAAAGACGCAAGAGGGGTGCAGAAATAAGCAAGAGATGTACAGAAACAAACAGAAGAAGGGCAGAAAGAAGGAACAGAGGTGCAGAAAGGGGCAACAGGGGTGCACAAAGAGGGAAGAGGGGTGTAGAAAGAGGCAAGGGGGTGCAGAAAGAAGCATAAGAGCTGCAGAAAGAAACAAAAGTGCAGAAAGAAGCAACAGATGTGCAGAAAGAGGCAAGAGGGTACAAAAAGAGGGAGGAGGGGTGCAGAAAGAGGCACGAAGGTTGCAGAAAGAAGCAAGAGATGTACAGAAGGAAACAAAAGAAGGCCAGAAAGAAGGAACAGAGGTGCATAAAGAGGCAACAGGGGTGAATAAAGAGGGAAGAGGGTTGGAGAAAGAGGCAAGGGGTGTAGAAAGAAGCAAGATAGCTACAGAATGAAACAAAATAAGTGCAGAAAGAAGGAACAGAGGTGCAGAAAGAGGCAAGAGGGGTGCAGAAAGAGGCAAAAGGAGTGCAGAAAGAAGGAACAGAGGTGCAGAAAGAGGCAAGAGGGGTACAGAAAGAAACAAAAGAAGTGCCCAAAGAAGCAACAGAGGCACAGAAAGAGGCAAGAGGAGTGCAGAAAGAGGGATGCAGGGTGCAGAAAGAAGCACACGGGGTGCAGAAAGAGGCACAAGGGGTGCAGAAAGAAGCAAGAGAGATGCAGGAAGAAGCAAGAGAAATGCATAAAGAAGCAACAGAAATGCAGAAAGGGGGAAGTGGGTATAGAGGTGCAGAAAGAGGCAAGAGGGGTGAAGAGAGAGGCAAAAGGGGTGCAGAAAGAAGTGAGAGGTGCAGAAAGTAACAAAACAAGTACAGAAAGAAGGAACAGAGGTGCAGAAAGAGGCAAGAGGGGTGCAGAAATAAACAAAATAAGTGCAGAAAGAAGCAACAGATGTGCAGAAAGAGGCAAGAGGACTGCAGAAAGAGGGATGAGGGGTAAAGAAAGAAGCGAGAGGTGCAGAAAGAAACAAATGAAGTGCAGAAAGAAGGAACAGAGGTGCAGAAAGAGGCAAGAGGGGTGCAGAAAGAAACAAAAGAAGTGCAGAAAGAAGCAAGAGAGATGCAGAAATAAGCAAGAGAAATTCATAAAAAAGCAACAGAGATTCAGAAAGGAGGAAGTATGGTAGAGAAAGAGGCAAGAGGGATACAGAAATAAACTAGAGATGTACAGAAAGAAACAAAAGAAGTGAAGAAAGAAGGAACTGAGGTGCAGAAAGAGGCAGGAGAGGTGCAGAAAGAGGGAGGAGGGGTGCAGAAAGAGGCACAAGGGTTGCAGAAAGAAGGGACAGAGGTGCAGAAAGAAGCAAGAGAACTGCAGAAAGAAGCAACAGAGGTGCAGAATGAGGAAAGAGGGGTGGAGAAAGAGGCAAAAAAAGTGCAGAAAGAAGCAACAGAGATGCAAAAAGGGGGAAGCGGGGTTGAGAAAGAGGGAAGAGTGCAGAAAGAAGCAAGAGAGGTGCAGAAAGAAACAAAAGAAGTGAAAAAAGAAGTAACAGAGGTGCAGAAAGAGGCAAGAGAGGTGCAGAAAGAGGGAAGAGGGCTGCAGAAAGAGGCACAAAGGTTGCAGAAAGAAGGGACAAAGGTGCAGAAATAAGCAAGAGAACTACAGAAAGAAGCAACAGAAGTGCAGAAAGAGGGTGAGGGGTGG
Source organism: Calotriton arnoldi (assembly GCA_963921515.1). Classification (NCBI taxonomy): domain Eukaryota; kingdom Metazoa; phylum Chordata; class Amphibia; order Caudata; family Salamandridae; genus Calotriton; species Calotriton arnoldi. The sequence goes on from CAWUFW010016868.1 coordinate 8,347, forward strand.
AGAAAGAGGCAAGAGAAGTGCAGAAAGAAGCAACAGAGATGCAAAAAGGGGGAACAGGGGTGGAGAAAGTGGCGAGAGGGGTGCAGAAAGAAGCAAGAGAGGTGCAGAAAGAAACAAATTAACAGCAGAAAAAAGTTACAGGGGTGGAGAAAGAGGCAAGAGGGTTTCAGAAAGAGGGAAGAGGGTTGGAGAAAGAGGCAAGGGGGGTGCAGAAAGAAGCAAGAGAGCTGCAGAAAGAAACAAAAGAAGTGCAGAAAGAAGGAACTGAGGTGCAGATAGAGGCAAGAGGGGTGCAGAAAGAGGCAACAGGGGTGCAGAAAGAAGCGAGAGGTGCAGAAAGAAACAAAAGAAGTGCAGAAAGCAGAAACAGAGGTGCAGAAAGAGGCAAGAGGGGTGTAGAAAGAAAAAAAAGAAGTGCAGAAAGAAGCAACAGAGGTGCAGAAAGAGGCAAGAGGAGTGCAGAAAGAGGCACGAGGGGTGCAGAAAGAAGCAAGTGAGATGCAGAAAGAAGCAAGAGAAATGCATAAAAAAGCAACAGAGATGCAGAAAGGGGGAAGTGGGGTGGAGAAAGAGGCAAGAGGGATACAGAAAGAAACAAGAGAGGTACAGAATGAAACAAAAGAAGTGCAGAAAGAAGGAACAAAGGTGCAGAAAGAGGCAAGAGGGGTGCAGAAAGAGGGAAGAGGGGTGTGAAAGAGGCACGAGGGGTGCAGAAGGAAGCAAGAGAAGTGCAGAAAGAAGCAACAGAGGTGTAGAAAGAGGGATGAGGGATGGATAAAGAGGCAAGAGAAGTGCAGAAAGAAGCAACAGAGATGCAAAAAGGGGGAACAGGGGTGGAGAAAGTGGCAAGAGGGGTGCAGAAAGAAGCAAGAGAGGTTCAGAAAGAAATAAAAGAAGTACAGAAAGAATGAACAGTGGTGCAGAAAGAGGAAAGAGGGGTGCAGAAAGAGGGATGAGGGGTGCAGAAAGAAGCAACAGAGATGCAGAAAGAGGCAAGAGGGGTGCAAAAAGAGGGAAGAGGGGTGCAGAAAGAGGCAAGAGGGGTGCAGAAAGAGGCAAAAGGGGTGCAGAAAGAAGCGAGAGGTGCAGAAAGAAACAAAAGAAGAGCATAAAACAGGAACAGGGGTGCTGAAAGAGGCAAGAGGGGTGCAGAAAGACGGAAGAGGGGTGCAGAAATAAGCACGAGCAGTGCAGAAAGAAGCAAGAGAGGTGCAGAAAGAGGCAAGAGGAGTGCAGAAAGAAGCAACTGAGGTGCAGAAAGAGGCAAGAGGGGTGCAAAAAGAGGGAAGAGGGGTGCAGAAAGAGGCACGGGGTGCAGAAAGAAGCAAGAGACGTGCAGAAAGAAACAAAAGAATTGCATAAAGAAGGAACAGAGGTACAGAAAGGGGCAACAGCAGTGCAGAAAGAGGGAAGGGGGTGGAGAAAGAGGCAAGGGGTGCAGTTAGAAGCATGAAAGGTGCAGAAAGAAACAAAAGAAGTGCAGAAAGAAGGAACAGAGGTGCAGAAAGAGGCAAGAGGGGTGCAGAAAGAGGCAAAAGGGGTGCAGAAAGAAGTGAGAGGGGTGCAGAAAGACGGAAGAGGGGTGCAGAAAGAAGCACGAGCAGTGCAGAAAGAAGCAAGAGAGGTGCAGAAAGAAGCAAGAGTAGTGCAGAAAGATGCAGCAGAGGTGCAGAAAGAGGCAATAGGGGTGCAAAGAGAGGGAAGAGGGGTGCAGAAAGAGGCACGAGGGGTGCACAAAGAAGCAAGAGAGGGGTTGAAAGAAGCAACAGAGGTGCAAAAATATGGAAGAGATGTGGAGAAAGAGACAAGAGAGTAGCAGAAAGAAGCAACAGAGGTGCAGAAAGAGGGAAGAGGGATGGAGAAAAAGGTGAGAGGGGTGCAGAAAGAAGCCAAAGAGGTGCAGAAAGTTTCAAAAGAAGTGTAGAAAGAAGGAACAGAGGTGCAGAAAGAGGAAAGAGAAGAGGGGTACAGAAAGAGGCACAAGGGGTGCAGAAAGAAGCAAGAGAGGTACAGAAAGATGCAAGATAAGTACAGAAAGAAGCAACAGAGATGCAGAAAGAGGGAAGAGGGGTGGAGAAAGAGGCAAGAGAAGTGTAGAAAGAAGCCACAGACATGCAGAAAGGGGGAAGAGGGGTGGAGAAAGAGGCAAGAGTGGTGCAGAAAGAAGCAAGAGAGGTGCAGAAAGAAACAAAAGAAGTGCAGAAAGAAGGAACAGAGGTGCAGAAAGAGGCAGGAGGGTTGCAGAAAGAGGGAACAGGGGTGCGGAAAGAGGCAAGAAAGGTGCAGAAAGAGCAAGAGGGGTGCACAAAGTGGCAAGTGAGGTGCAGAAAGAGGCAAAAGAGGTGCAGAAAGTAGAAGAGATGTGCAGAAACAGGCAATAGAAGTGCAGATCAAGAAAGAAAGGTGCAGAAAGAAGCAACAGAAATGCAGAAAGTGGCAAGAGAGGCGCAGAAAGAAGCAAGAGTGGCTTGCACACAATTAGTACCAATTTAACACCCACATTTAGCAATAAGTAACAGGTGACCATTCTAGGTTTACAAAGGACCTTCCACCACGCTGAAACTCTTGTCGCTGCATTTTTGGTAACGTTTCAGCCGTTTCAGCTAGAAACAAGGCTGTTTTTGTTCAAATCTGCAGATTAGGCAGCAGATGATCGATTATGTGGTTAATGCGGAACATTTTTAACTGTGCGAAAGTTGGTGCAGCCAAACAGTCACATTTCCAGTGGCCCTGCTCATACGTCTGACTAGGTCCAGAAGTGCTCCTCAGTGAATCCTTCTTTTTTGTCTCATAGAGTTAATAGTTTAGCTTCTCTGGAAACGAGGAAGACTAAACCTGAGGTTACCACTCCACAACACAGACTACCATACCACATAATTGCTCTCCATAACACATAATCACTATACACTAAATACCACATACTTTCTATCCACATAATTTCACTGCACAACATACCACATAATTCCACATACACTCCATTCCAAAAAACATTAGTAAAAAACGTTTACATTTACAACACCAATACCTCTAACTCTTGCAAATGCGAGACCTATTAAATTACAAATGATTCTATAACTGGTAGTCACGTTTGCAGAGTGGTGGAGAAAGGGGGCTGGGCCTCCAACCATCACTCAGGAATTCCGCTGTGTAGGACTTACAGGAGGTACCAGGAGGGCTTCTTGGCCCCCAAAGCCCCTCAGGAGTAAAGTGTACTTCATCCCCCAACCAGTACTGTGCCAGGAGGCGTGATTGCAGAGTGGTGGAGAAAGGGGGTGTGTGGCCTCCAAAGACCTTTTAGCAATCCCACTGTGTGGGACTAGGTTGAGGTAACAGGAGGGGTAGTTGGCCCCCAAGGACAACCTTGGGGGCCAACTACCCCTCCTATTACCTCCAGTAAGTCCCACACAGCAGCATTGCTAAGTTCTCATAACAGGCCACGCCCCCTTTGCCCACCAGTCTGCAAACGCGCTCCCTGGCGTGCTCTTGAATGGGGATTAAAGTCCCCTTCACTGCTGGGGGTCCTTAGGGGCCAACTAGCCTAAATTATACCTCCAGTAAGCCCCAGATAGTGGGATTGCTGAAAGGTGGACACAGGCCACGCCCCCTTTCTCCACCACTCTGCAAACGCACCTCCTGGCGCGCTCTTGGTTGGGGAATGAAGTCCCCTTGCCTCCAGAGGGTCCCTAAGGGCCAACTAGCCCTCCTGTTATCTCTAGTAAGCCCCACACAGCTGGATTGCTGAGAGTAGTCCGAGGCCACGCCCCCTTTTATCACCACTCTGCAAGCGCACCTCTTGGCGCACTGCTGCTCGGGGGATGAAGTCCACTTTTGTCCTAAGATCCTCAGGACACAAGAGGACCTCATCACTCCACCAGCAGAGCACCAAGAGGCACATTTGCAGAGTGGTGTAAAAAGGGGCATGCCCTCGGACCACCTCTCAGCAGTCCCACTGTATGGGGATTACTGGAGGTACCTGGTGGGCTAGTTGGCCCCTAAGGACTCTTAGGATTCAAGGCGACTTAATCCCCCAACCCAGAACGAGCCAGGAGGTGTGTTTTCAGAGTGGTGCAGGGAGTGAGTGGGGCCTCCGGCAAGATGCCAGCTCCTCTTTTCTTTTTATATATTTAGAAGGGGGGCTGTGTGGCCCCCCTTCTCTTAATTTTTTTGGGGCCCTGGGGACCCCAACCTCAGGGCCTGAGCCACTTTTTAACTAATTTATTTTTTAAAACGGGAAGGGGGCCACGTGGCCCCCTCTCCAGGCCAATTTTGCCCGGGGGACCCCTTCCCCCGGGGCATGGCCACTCTTTTTTTAATCAAAAATACTACATTTAAAGGAGGGGTGCCGCCCGGTCCCCCTCCTGAGGCCTTTGTCGGCCCCAGGGAACACTTACCTAAAGAGCTTTGTAAAGCTGGTCCTTTGGGAGTGGTACTTCACTCACAGAACGTACTACAGGTACAGTTGTACATCGGGGAACAGGGGGGATGCCGTACCCTCAATATAGGTGCAAATTGGGTTTGTGATTGTTTGGCTTACCATGTTTTATTCTGAACTTTGCTCGAGAGAGTGTTTTACCCCGGTCTTTGCAAGAGAGAGCGAGTGCGTGCATGCGTCATAACCGAGCTTAAAGCTTGGGTGAAACCATAAAGTAATTGGTGCATTTAGAGATAATCAGGCGAGCATCATGACGGCTGCACATTGCTGAAAGGAATCCTTCTATACTGTGAAACGGTGCATCACCCACTCTTAAAACTACCACACTAATGAGCCTCACGCAGGTCGAACCATGTCTGTGATTGTTGAACGTTTTTGAGAAAAGGTAGGAGTTTATTCAACTCAAGCTATGAGCTGTAATGCTGTTAAAACACTTGCTTGAAAACATTACAATAACACGTTTGTTGCTCAGTGATTCTTTTGTGCAAACTTCTTGTCTCAGCACATTTTTATAAGGAATGGTTCACACCAACACTTTTACTAACTTAACAGTTGTTGGGTCTATCGCCAGCCTCTCTGAGTTTCATCACACCCACCTATATCAAAGATCACACTGAATTCAACACAAGAATGAGTAGGTCCGTAGTTGTTGAGAAATTCTGAGAGCAGTCCGTTTTTGCTTGACAAATGTGTAAAGAGGTGCGGCTACAGTTATAGTATTGTTATGTTTTATTCTGATCTCTAGTTGTAAACAGGATCTTTTCCCAGTGCTGCAATTGAAGTAAAACTTCTAAATATCGGGACATTTTGTTGCACGAGTGGGCATTCCCTTTCCCCAGGTTTGGTGGGCTTCTCCCTCCAAAGGCAGATCTCGTGAGCTGTGCATGACTCTCGCTGGGCTCAGCACTTCCCCTCCCCGGACACATCGAAGCACTTTGCTGCAGGCAGCTACCACCACACCTTCCCTGGGCAGGCTAGGATGGTGCAGAGCTAAATATTATGGGGCATATTATCAAGAACGGCATTAAAAATTATCGCCGCTTTAGCGGCAGAAAACTGCCGCTAAAGCGGCGATAATGGGCTTGATAATATGCCCTTGAGAATTCCAATAGAAGTCCATGTTCTGGTGTGAACATGGGCTTCTATTGGAATTCTCCAGGGCATATTATCAAGCCCATTATCGCCGCTTTAGCGGCAGTTTTCTGCCGCTAAAGCGGCGATAATTTTATCGCCGTTCTTGATAATATGCCCCATAGTCGGCCTAGAAACAGCTAGAGGAGGGAAAAGGCACCAAGTCACTGTCACGGGACGGGGAGGAGCAGTGTTTTGTGCGTATAGATGTTTATTGATAGCTATAAAGTTCAAGAATAGTTGTCGTGCATGGGCGGGGTATATATTAATGGATTTCCACCTTTCAATTACACTCGACATATCTACAGTTACATTTCGCAGGTATTTTGCAAATCTGAACACAGGAAAATTAAGTGATTTACGCAAAATCACACATTGTTAAATATTGGAGCTGGGATTACAACCCAGATCCCCAGACTCCAAAATTACCAGTTTAGCCATTAGGGCATGTGTCCTTCAAGCTGTTCTTCATTTCATCCCTCAGTGAAGTTTAAAGAGGACCCCTCATTCTAACCAGTCGCTGTGTTACTAACCTTTGTGTCTCTCCCCCCTCACTAGCTGGAGTGGGTAAGGGGGGGGTCTGTGCATAGGGTCCACTGTTTATGGTGCGCACTGCAGTAGATGGCTAAACTAATTCTGCAAGTATTTTGCGGTACCACGTAAAAGTTAGGCCCCGAGGGGATATATGTATCAGTTGGAAATATATGAACGTATGTAAGTCACCCGCACACTTTGTTTTGAAAATGATGAGTTTCACTCTAGAACGCAGCCCTAGATTTCGTTTACATTTGAGGCTAACAGCTCTGAGCATCCTTGAGTTTGCAGGAGGTTTTCATCTGAGCTACTCAGATTCTTGTAATCTGAGCTAATGCAAACAGTAATAGATGCTGCTGGCAAAACACTATGGAGTCACTCAACAGTCACATCACTGGCTGCTTTTACAAGGCATTGTGTGTGCATTCCCGCAGCTGTTTCTACTGAAAAGAAAACGTGCAGCTGGTCCCTCAAGTAGCTGGTCCTGCAGGCTCGATGCTGGTCTCCGCAGGGCTGAAGCTAGCCCGTGCTGACTTGGAGCCTGTCTCTGCAGGCTGAAGGCCGCCTTGTCGCCCTCCTCCAGGCACACCTGTACACACACCACCAGGCACAGGATGTAGAGCCAGCGCAGGGTCGGATTGTGCCCCTCAGGTGGCAGGTAGCAGTTTCTATGCGTCTGCAACAGGTAGAGCACTTTGCGGGCCATTTGGCGTGGCGCTGCTGTGGGGGCTTAGTCGGGGAGCCCGTTTGGCAATGCTCCAACATCAAAGGTGAAAATCTTGGGCAGACTACTCCGTGCAGGGATGAGGGGCCCCGGGGCAGGGAGAGCTGTGGTCCCTGGGGAGCTGCCCGGGTTCGGACAGGACCAGTGCTGTAGGCCTCTTATGCACATTGCGCTCTCCAGATTGTAGGCACATGCTCTCTTGCTCCAGTGCTTGCTTTGTGTATCGAGCACATATATTAACCACATTGCCCCCGGGACCTGGCCCACCCGGGGGCTTCTAGAAAACAAAGCACGGAAGCCCGCATTTCGTTTTTTACTAAAACTCTAGGCCGGATTCGCGAACCCAGTGCGCATCCCACCGAAATTTTAAAAAAAGATGCTTTTTTGGGACCCCCTGAGCAGGCCTAGGGGGTCAGGGTGTTTCTACCCTGTCCCCTTTTCTTCATCTTTAACCTTTTTTCTTGTGACTCAGTTCTACCGAGTCACAAGATGGCTGCCAACACTTCCTGGTTTGAAGTGTTGGCAGCCAATCAGAATGAAGCTCGTGATCGGGAGGGTTTGAGGATCCACCGCGGTCACAAGATATCAGTATTTTTTATTTTCATATTTCTCAGGAACTACTGAACAGATTTACACCATTTAAAGCAAAGAGTGCACTCTGGATCAAGAGCTACCTCGCTGCCAAATTTGGTGTAATTCTGTTCAGCAGTTCGGGTTGTAGTCGTGACAAAAGTTCCTATGGAAATTAACATGGATAAAACGTGTTTTGGGACCCCCCTTTTTACTCAGCCCCTGCTTGACGAATCACGCAGAAACTTACAAGACAGGAGCTGAACGGAGTGCCCCATCAATTTTGAAAATTTCACGAAGATTCGTCAAACGGCGCCAAAGATATTGGCAAATCAAAAAATGCTTTTCCTATGGAAACTAGGTTCAAACTATAACTACCTACTGGCGACACGCCAGAAACCGCCAGCGTCTACACCTCCCAGTGATTGTAGAAAAACATTTAAACGCTGACTTTCCCTCTTTCCTCACTCGCCTCAAAAGCGCTGCTTACCTGAGTGTTAATGGCATTCTCCGCGGGTCCTCCGACTCTCAGGGTCCCGCCCTACACTCCAGGCTGGCTTCTTCCAATATCTTAGGCACGTTGCCGCTCTCCTTGTTGTGCAATGAGGGGGGGCGACGGTAGTAATACTGCACACTCATTGCTTGTTTTCCCCGTCCCAGCTCCAAAGCAGAGGGCGCGTCGTCGACAACGGACCAACCAAGCCAGGTCCGGTTAAAATTAACAAAACCTTGTGCAACAAGGAATGACGACGGCGTGTTCTGGCCAAATATACGATTTATTGTCGGCTGATCGGACGCGTTTTGCCTGCCCAGCAGGCTTGCTCACCAACAAATATGCATAAAGTTTCAACCATTTTAAATACAGTGCTCATGGGATGTCACGTGTTAAACTACTAAAAAAATGTATTAGAAGACAGACTCGTAGTTTTTACATGTAAAACATGCCGGTTTCTCTCCATAAACCTTGTTGGTTAAATCAACATGACATTTCAAATTAATTTATATAGATTCATGGATTTTGCTATGAGCTTTTCAACATTTTTCATGTTTAAAGACATTATTAAGCTTGCAGTCCATTATCATGCCCTTATCAGCAATGCCGATAATTATCATGACAATCCATTATGACGCTCGTAAATTTAGCCCCTGTGGGAAAAAGCATTATCCTTGTCAATAAACATAATGCAACTGGTATAAACAAAATCAATTTCATTGGTATTAAAAATATATCATATCCAGAACTAGTGGGCATTTGCATACTAACAGTGCCTTAATAATGTACAGCAATAATGTCTATGTCCATCAATATAACGTATGGGCCTGTGTCAGACATATCATAGAATCAAACACAATATGATCAAACACAATATGGTAATGGGCCACCACATGCATCAATGAATGTAACCCTCCAGTGAGGGTACACGTAACCCAAAAATCTGATATGTATACCATGTATATAAACTGTGCCCAGCTTGTCATCATCAAATATAACACATCATGTATTGTGACCTTTAAGTATATATGGGCATATGTCAGATGAATATCCGACCCACATATCAAAAAAAAAAAAAAAAATTCAAAATACACCATCATTTGCATCAACTCAATAAAAAGTTACCGATATGCATCATTGTGACAATGTGCTCATAAAGAGAAAAAAGGGTAGGTGGCCCGTGCTGGTGAGTACTTGTGAGTGGGCCCCTTCCTTTCCTCCTGTGAACAAAACAAAAGAAAAAGTGATTAAAAACAGGATACCCTGTCCTGTACATTAAACTTGTTCCAACATGTACTTCTACCTTACATTACTAAAAGAAATCTACTCAGAATTCAAATACTCCAATAATCACTGTATGAGAAAAAATCATCAGTCAATGGAAAAGATAACGAGAGAGAAAGAACACACAAGATGAGAAAAAATACTGTAAAATACAGAAAACATAATAAGAGACCTAAATACCAAGAATACTGCAACCTGGGGGGAAACCTCAATCTAGTTAGTCAGAGGAAAACAGCTGACCTATACTATGAGTGTGTCCCACCCCCAGAATGTTACTTGGTCACTATTGTTCTTTCAAGTGTATGAAGAGTTCTTCCTCTTGATTCAATCCTCCCGGGTTCTTAGTTTGGAAGTCTATGATATATTTAGACTCCCTTTGTCTCAGATGCAAAACCCTGTTGCCACCTCTGGGATGTTTGTCTATCTGTTCCAAGATAAGATAGCTCATCTCCTTGGTATTAGAGAAATGTTTGTCCTTAAAATGGCGTGCCACCGGGTACTTAGGATCAAAGTTGGTAATGGCCCTGCCATGCTCTAAGATGCGCTTTTTGGCCATACACGTCGTGCTCCCTATGTACCATAGTTTGCAAGTGCATTCTATGGCATATATCACAAATGTGGAGCTACACATGAGAAATTGTGTAAGTTCCTTGCTGACGCCATTATAGACGACCTGCTTGTGAAATTTGCTGTTGTTGCATGCCTTACAATGGCCACATGGGTAAAAACCCTTGAGACCATGTTGCTGTCTTTGTGGATATATGGTGATGTCGCTATGTACAAGCATATCCCTGACATTCCTGCCCCTCCTGTATGTCATGCTCGGTCTGTCTGGGATAATGCCCCCAATTACGTTGTCACTTTTAAGGATATCCCAATTCCTGGTCACAATCCGCCTAATATTGCTGGCGTCAGAACTGAATGTCATGATCATTCTAGATTTGTTGTCCTCAATGTCATTATTCTCTGGTTTGTCTGAAATGGTCACTGTCCTGTCTACCAACCTTGCTCTGTCACATGCTCTCTTCAACACCCATTTGGGGTAACCCCTCTCTCTAAAGCGCTTTACAATGTTAGTGCATTCAAATTGGTATGCTTCATCTGTGTTGCAATTCCTTTTGGCCCTCAGCAGTTCCCCATAGGGGATGCTCCATTTGAGGGTCTCAGGATGACTGCTGAGGGCATGTAGAACGCTATTGCCAGCTGTGGATTTCCTGAACAAAGATGTATGTACTCTCATACAGTGATTATTGGAGTATTTGAATTCTGAGTAGATTTCTTTTAGTAATGTAAGGTAGAAGTACATGTTGGAACAAGTTTAATGTACAGGACAGGGTATCCTGTTTTTAATCACTTTTTTCTTTTGTTTTGTTCACAGGAGGAAAGGAAGGGGCCCACTCACAAGTACTCACTCAGCACGGGCCACCTACCCTTTTTTCTCTTTATGAGCACATTGTCACAATGATGCATATCGGTAACTTTTTATTGAGTTGATGCAAATGATGGTGTTGTATTTTGAAAATTTAATTTTTTTGATATGTGGGTCAGATATTCATCTGACATATGCCCATATATACTTAAAGGTCACAATACATGATGTGTTATATTTGATGATGACAAGCTGGGCACAGTTTATATACATGGTATACATATCAGATTTTTGGGTTACGTGTACCCTCACTGGAGGGTTACATTCATTGATGCATGTGGTGGCCCATGACCATATTGTGTTTGATCATATTGTGTTTGATTCTATGATATGTCTGACACAGGCCCATACGTTATATTGATGAACATAGACATTATTGCTGTACATTTTAGCAGACATATGTTGGGCAGTGTGTTGTGTTTTTTCTAATTGGAAAACTTTATTGATATCAAACAATGATTTTGTATGGTTGTAATTAGCGATGTTTACACACAGGTGATGACATCTCCTATCAGGGAATGCATTTCATTACTGAAAGTGCAATCAATTCAATTTGATGTTGGGGCACTTATGAGCAACAGTTTGGTAGCAGACTAGTGACACGATTTAGTGACACATATATATTTATGCATACATCGCTTATTTGCGGTCTGACACTGTGCCAGTACAACATTTTGTGGTTTCAAGCGTATATTCATGTGTGATAACTGATTAACCTATATACGAACTATCGATGTATCCACTTGACCATGCATGGCTTTACAATATTTATATGTCTTGATATTGCTGGCGCTAACCACAGGCCTGTTGATTTTTGCCACTGTGGATCACGCATATTCATCTTTGTTTTATTTTGGTATCCCTGAAAGATTAGAGAGATACACACTCGAGTCATGTATTTATCAATATAGGAATTATGAATGATTATTGTTTATATATCATTTTACCATTCCAACATGTCTGCTGCCTATTGTTGGTTAGTCCATCTTTAATTTCAATCACCATTGAATCTCTACAAATGTTGCCATTTTTTGTTGCACTGTTCACGTGATCAAGCTTTCAGGGAAAGCGAAACGCGTTGTGAATAAACACAGCAGTTGATATTTATTGACACAGAGTCTTCCTTTACTGAGAGCGCGCGGATCAGAGTCATTTACGGAAGGATTGGAACAGCCGGTGTGCTCCGCCGGCATGCGCGCCACTCTCCATGGGTCCCGTGTAGTCCAGAAGGAGCGCGTTTGTGTTTTATATATATATATATATATATATATATATATATATATATATATATGTATATATATATATAGATATATATAGATATATATATATATATATATAGATATATCCATAGTTTCGTTTGGCTAAACCCAAGTGACTTCTACAGCGGGCACACGGCAGGGGTAGCCACCCCCATAAAGGACCTAGTGTTGTCAATAAACACGCTTTATATTTGTGGCCACGGCTCCAGTGTTGTTTTCTACTTCAATCAAGGAGTTGCGCATTGGATTTTGTGTGGATATATAGATATATATATATATATATATATATATATAGGATGGCTTCTTTTATTCACTCATGGAATTGATTCTGAAACAGCCAACATATGTTTCGAGCCTCTGCGCTTCTTCTGGGCTGGTGCAAACATAGGGAATATGTACATCAGTATACATTACACAGATAAACAAAAATATTTACATAAGTACATTACACTCCTATATAATACAATATTGACCAATTATCAAACTCTGATTCATTAAGTCCTTCTTTGTCTCGTTTTACTCACGTCTAATGAAGAACACTCTTAATTTTAGTTAACAGAAAACAAACAAATATATATATATATATATATCATATATATATATATATATATATATATTCACTGAAAAACCATAGGTTTCAGACACGTTATAGTTAGAAATTAGCATTTAAAAAACCTTTGAAATTCACTAAAAAAACCATAGGTTTTAGGGACAGTTATAGTTAGTTGGACATTTCACTCGTACAAAACCATAGAAATTGCCCCGTTATAGTTAGTTCAGCTAACTATAACTCACGCCCCCGCAATGCACTGCTGATGATGTCACATATTATATCACTCATGACATGGTCAGTGACATCACTGATGACATCACTGATGACATCTCAAATGACATCACTGATGACATCATCCAGTGACTGTGTGTTTCTGTAAAGTTTAAATATTTTTAATATATAGGGAAAGGTGTATTGAAGAATGAGTGGGTGTATAAGTGTGTGGATGAAGGATTTAGTAGGTGCGTGACTGACTCTATAAGTGAGTGATTAAACGTATCTTACTGAATGCAAGGGTTAGTGACTAAACTGGGTGAATGTCTGTATCTGCATGTCTGTTGGTGTGTAAGTGGCTGCATGGGTTTGTGAATAGCTACATGAGTGTCTATATGAGTTATTGATTGGTTGTCTGAGTATCTGTATGGGTGCCTGAGTGTTTGTGTGGGTGGGGTGTGTGCGACTGTGCATAGATGTGTGAGTGGTTGATTCACTGGGTGGATGGTTTCAAGAGTGCATCTGTGATAGACTGTATGGGTGGGTAAGTGTGTGTAAGAGTGTGTTAGTGAGTGAATGTATGTCCCAGTGGTACATGTGTGAGTAACTACATATGTGAAAGGCAGTATATATGTGTGTTTGAGTATATAAATAGCTATAAGCGAGAGTGTGTGATTGTGAGAGTGACTGTATGGATGAGTGTGTGCTTGTATCAGTGATTGTATAAGAGCGTAAGAATGTGCTAGTATTTGTATGAGTAAGTGAGCTGGTGTGTGTATAACTGTATAGGTGAGTAAATGGCAGTGTGTTTAATTATTTGCATGACTGACTAGGTGTGTGAGTACCTCTATGGATGAGTGGCGGTGTTTGAGTGTCTATATAGGAGTATGAGTGCATATGATAGTCCTGTACTGAGTGACCGTAAGTATGAGTGACTGTACGGGTGAGTGAGTGGATGTGTGTGTAGACCTAAGAATCAGTGAGTGGGTATGTAGTTATTGGTGTTGGAGTGTCTATGGTTTTGCGAATGGCAGTCTGTAATTTAGAGTGGGTGTATCAAAGGTTATATTAGGGTGTGAGGAGGTGCATCAGATTATCATGTGGATGATGTCATCAGTGATGTCATCAGTGATGTCATTTGAGATGTCATCAGTGATGTCATCAGTGATGTCACTGACCATGTCATGAGTGATGTAATATGTGACGTCATCAGCAGTGCATTGCGGGGCGCGAGTTATAGTTAGCTGAACTAACTATAACGGGGGAATTTCTATGGTTTTGTACGAGTGAAATGTCCAACTAACTATAACTGTCCCTAAAACCTATGGTTTTTTCAGTGAATTTCAAAGGTTTTTTAAATGCTAATTTCTAACTATAACGTGTCTGAAACCTATGGTTTTTTCAGTGAATTTCAAAGGTTTTTTAAATGCTAATTTCTAACTATAACGTGCCTGAAACCTATTGTTTTTTCAGTGAATTTCAAAGGTTTTTTAAATGCTAATTTCTAACTATAACGCCCGAAAACCTATGGTTTTTTCAGTGAATTTCAAAGGTTTTGTAAATGACAATTTTTAAATGTATTAATTGTTATATTTATTTTTTTGATACTGATTTACTACATTTTTTAAAACTATTTATTTTTAGATATTTTATTTATTAAATTACATTGTAATTACATTATACATTACATTACAAAATATACTTTCTCAGAATGAATTACTTTAGTTTAAATACTTTGCAAATAGGCAATAGAGTTTTAAGTACAGTAGTTACAGTTGTTGCAATGGGCAACACAATTTCAAACACAATGCAACATTGAGCTCAATGTGAATTTCTAGTTAAATGCAATTAGTTACTTTATGGATTACTTTTCTAACCACAGGACTGGATCCTAGATTCAGTCTTGGGACATCTCCTGTAAACAGTTGAGTAAAAGCGTTTTGGTTACAGTAGTGATTTTTAAGGAATATTATTGTATTTTAAAACTTGACACTTCGAAACTTTTTCACATAGAATCACCAATGTTATCCTATGGGAGGAAATTCACTTAGCAGGTAAGTAGTGTTATCGTTACTTTTTCTTACTCAGTGGTGGATCCTGGATCCAGCACTGGTGCATCTCCTTTAAACAGTTGAAAGAATGCATTTAAGTCATACAGGCAATTTTTAAGGAATATTTGTAGTTTGTGAAAAACGACACTTTGAAACTTTTCTGCGGAAAACCAGACAATGGATTCCAATGGAAGGAAATACAAGTTACTGGTAAGTACGGTTAGAATTACTTATCAGGGTCAGTGCTGGGCTAAAAATGCAGCACTGGGTTCTCTCCTGATAACAGGTGAGTAAATCGGAATTCGTAGTTCGGCTGATTTTAGAGGAATATTATAAAGTTCCAAAACTCCACACTTAGAAGAATTTCCAAGTGAAACCAGTCAATGTTAGCCTATGGAAGGAAATTCAAGTTACTGGTAAGTACGGTTAGAATTACTTTTCAGGATCTGTACTGGGCTGAAAGATGCAGCACTGAGGTCTCTCCTGATAACAGGTGAGTAAATTGGAATTCGTAGTTCAGCTGATTTTAGAGGAATATTATAAAGTTCCAAAACTCCACACTTAGAAGAATTTCCAAGTGAAACCAGTCAATGTTAGCCTATGGAAGGAAATTCAAGTTACTGGTAAGTACGGTTAAAATTACTTTTCAGGATCAGTACTGGGCTCAAAGATGCAGCACTGAGGTCTCTCCTGATAACAGGTGAGTAAATCGGAATTCGTAGTTCTGCTGATTTTAGAGGAATATTTGTATGTTTCAAAAATCGACACTTAGAAACTTTTTCATCAAAAAGCAGGCAATGATATCCTATGGAAGGAAATTCAAGTTACTGGTAAGTACGGTTAAAATTACTTTTCAGGATCAGTACTGGGCTCAAAGATGCAGCACTGAGGTCTCTCCTAGTAACAGGTGAGTAAATCGGAATTCGTAGTTCTGCTGATTTTAGAGGAATATTTGTATGTTTCAAAAAATGACACTTAGAAACTTTTTCAGCAAAAAGCAGGCAATGATATCCTATGGCTGTAAATCCAAGTTACTGGTAAGTACGGTTAAAATTACTTTTCAGGATTAGTACTGGGCTCAAAGATGCAGCACTGAGGTCTCTCCTGATAACAGGTGAGTAAATCGGAATTCGTAGTTCGGCTGATTTTAGAGGAATATTTGCACAATGGTGAAGGAAGGGGGTGGGGCCTGAGGTGACATGTCTGCAAACACGCCCTGTGGCGCGTTTTAAGTTGGAGAATTAATTCCTCCTCAATCCCGAGGGTTCCTAGGGGCCAACCGGCTCACCAGATACCTCCAGTATGCGCCAGAGAGCTGCGTTGCAGAGAGGTGTTCAGAGGCCACGCCCTTTTTACAACACTCTGCAACGCAGCTCCGTGGCGCTTACTGGAGGTACCTGGTGGGCTAGTTGGCCCCAGGGACCCTCAGGATTGAAGGGGATTTAATTCCCCATCTTAAAACGCGCCATGGGGCCTGTTTGCACACATGTCACCTGAAGCCTCGCCCCTCCCTTCACCACTGTGCAAACGCGCCCGTGGCGCATTTTAAGTTGGGGATTAAGTCCCTTGAATCCTGAGGGTCCTGGGGTCCAACTATCCCACCAGGTACCTCCAGTAAGCGCCACAGAGCTGCGTTGCAGAGAGGTGTAAAAGGGGCATGGCCTCTGTACACCTCTCTGCAACGCAGCCCTGGCGCATACTGGAGGTTCCTGGTGGGCTAGTTGGCCCCAGGGACCCCCAGTATTCAAGGGGAATTCATCCCCCCTCTGCAAATGCGCCAGGGGGCGCGTTTGCAGAGTGGTAAAGGAAGGGGGCGGGGCCTGCGGTACGATCGTTTTTTGTTTTTTTTTTCCTCGAAGGGGGGCTGTGTGGCAACCCTTCCTTTTTACTTTTTGGGCCCTGGGGACCCCATCCCCCAGGGCCTTACCCCTTTTTTTCATTTTTTTAAAAAACGGGAAGGGGGCCGCGTGGCCCCCCTCCCGTGGCCGATTCCGGCCCCGGGGACCCCATCCCCTGGGGCATGGCCACTCTTTTATTATTTTTTAAGGAGGGGGCTGCGTGGCCCCCTCCTCAGGCCTCCTTTTGCCCCGGGGACCCCATCCCCGGGGCAGGCCTTTATTTTTCTATTTTTAAAAATTATTATTCTTTTATGGGAGGGGGGCCACGTGGCCCCCCTCCCGGGCCACTACTTGCCCCGGGGACCCCTTCCCCCGGGGCTGGCCCTCTCCGTTGGGGACCGTGGGGGGGTCTCCAATCCCCCCACGGTCCCGGCATTGCTTTTCCACATGGGGAGCTGCTGACATGCTGCTCCCCATGTGGAAAAGCAATCTGCTTTGCTTCATTGAAGCGAGAGCAGGTTTCCCTGCTCTCCCTTCAATGAAGCAAAGCAGTTTGCAATGGCAGGACGGGAGCCGTGAGGCTCCCGTCCTGCCATTGCAAACTACAGTGTCCCGGGGTAGGCACCCCGGGACACTGCAGGAGCCGGCCCTGGGGGTGGCGGTCCCCAGGGCCATCAATGGCTCCAGGAGGGGGCCGCGCGGCCCCCTCCCATGTCTTTAAAGCCCCGGGGAGGTGGTGATCCTCGGGGCTCGGAGGTCCATTACGGACCCCCGCATTTACATTATTAGTACCCCGGGAGGTGGCGGTCCCGGGGTGTGTGGGGCTCAAGCCCCCACACAGGAAATGTTTTTTCAAAAAAGAAGCCCGGGGAGGTGGTGGTCCCGGGGCTGCGGGAGGGCTGAGTGCCCTCCCGCAACATTTTTATTAGAAAGCCCCGGGGGGTGGCGGTCACCGGGGCTTGGGGGGCCTTAGAGGCCCCCCATTAACTATAAACCCACCCCCCGCATGCCCCCGGGACTTGGGCCACCAGGGGGCAAAATAACATCGAAGTGTGGGAGACCGCGCTTCAATTTTTTTTTTTTACGGCGAGATTCGCGCACCCTAAGCGCATCCCGCCGATTGTTTTAAAAAAAAAATGCTTTTTTCTGCCCAGGGGGTCCTCGTGCGACCCCCTGAGCAGACCTAGGGGGTCAGGGTGTTTCTACCCTGCCCCCTTTGTGCGTTTGCGCACTTGTGATTTTTTTTTTATCGGCGGGATCCGCGCACCCTAAGCGCATCCCGCCGATTTAAAACAAAAAATGCTTTTTCTGCCCAAGGGGTCCTTGTGGGACCCCTGAGCAGACCTAGGGGGTCAGGGTGTTTTTACCCTGCCCCCTTTGTGCGTTTTGCGCACTTGTTTCTCTGCCTCGGTTCTACCGAGGGACAAAATGGCTGCCAACACTTCCTGGCTTGGAGTGTTGACAGCCAATTAGCATGCAGCTCGTGATCGGGAGGGTACGCGGACCCTAAGCGGCCATAGATATATATGTGATTTTACTTTTGATTTTCTCAGCAACTACTGAACGGATTTACACCATTTAACAAAAGGGTTCTTTCTGAACCAAGAACTACCTCTTTGCCAAATTTGGTGTAATTCCGTTCAGCAGTTCGGGCTGTAGCCGTGGCTAAAGTTTCCTATGGAAAAATGAATGGGGAAAACACGTTTTGGGACCCCCCTTTTTTCTCGGCCCCCGCTTGACGAATCACCCGAGACTTTCAGGATAGGAGCGGACCGGAGCGGGCCATAAAGTTTGAAAATTTCGCGAAGATTCGTCAACCGACGCAAGAGTTATTTCAAATAGAATGTCGCGGATTTCCTATGGAAAATAGGTCCTAACTATAACTATCTACTGGCGACCGCCAGTAGATAATATATATATATATATATATATATATATATATATATATATATATATATATATATTCACTGAAAAAACCATAGGTTTTAGGGACAGTTATAGTTAGTTGGACATTGCACTCGTACAAAACCCGTGAAATTCCCCCGTTATAGTTAGTTCAGCTAACTATAACTCGCGCCCCCGCAATGCACTGCTGATGACGTCACATATTACATCACTCATGACATGGTCAGTGACATCACTGATGACATCACTGATGACATCTCAAATGACATCACTGATGACATCATCCAGTGACTGTGTGTTTCTGTAAAGTTTAAATATGTTTAATATATATAGGGAAAGGCGTATTGAAGAATGAGTGGGTGTATAAGTGTCTGAATGGATGATTTAGTACGTGCGTGACTGACTCTACAAGTGAGTGATTAAACGTATCTTACTGAATGCATGGGTTAGTGACTAAACTGTGTGAATGTCTGTATCCGTCTGTTGGTGTGTAAGTGGATGCATGGATTTGCGAATAGCTACATGAGTGTCTATATGGGTTATTGATTGGTTCTATGAGTATCTGTATGGGTGCCTGAGTGTTTGTGTGGATGGTGTGTGTGCGACTGTGCATAGATGTGTGAGTGGGTGATTCACTGGGTGGATGGTTTCAAGAGTGCATCTGTGATAGACTGTATGGGTGGGTAAGTGTGTGTAAGAGTGTGTTAGTGAGTGAATGTATGTCCCAGTGGTACATGTGTGAGTAACTACATATGTGTAAGGCAGTATATATGTGTATTGGAGTATATAAATAGCTATAAGCGAGAGTGAGTGATTGTGATAGTGGCTGTATCGATGAGTGTGTGCTTGTATCAGTGATTGTATAAGAGCGTAACAATGTGCTAGTATTTGTATGATTAAGTGAGCTGGTGTGTGTATAACTGTATAGGTGAGTAAATGGCAGTGTGTTTAATTATTTGCATGACTGACTAGGTGTGTGAGTACCTCTATGGATGAGTGGCGGTGTTTGAGTGTCTATATAGGAGTAAGAGTGCATATGATAGTCCTATACTGAGTGACCATAAGTATGAGTGACTGTACGGGTGAGTGAGTGGATGTGTGTGTGTAGACCTAAGAATCAGTGAGTGGGTATGTAGTTATTGGTGTTGGAGTGTCTATGGTTTTGCGAATGGCACTCTGTAATTTAGATTGGGTGTATCAAAGGTTATATTAGGGTGTGAGGAGCTGCATCAGATTATCACGTGGATGATGTCATCAGTGATGTCATTTGAGATGTCATCAGTGATGTCATCAGTGATGTCACTGACCATGTCATGAGTGATGTAATATGTGACGTCATCAGCAGTGCATTGCGGGGCGCGAGTTATAGTTAGCTGAACTAACTATAATGGGGGAATTTCACGGGTTTTGTACGAGTGCAATGTCCAACTAACTATAACTGTCCCTAAAACCTATGGTTTTTTCAGTGAATTTCAAAGGTTTTTTAAATGCTAATTTCTAACTATAACATGTCTGAAACCTATGGTTTTTTCAGTGAATTTCAAAGGTTTTTAAAATGCTAATTTGTAACTATAACGTGCCTGAAACCTACGGTTTTTTCAGTGAATTTCAAAGGTTTTTTAAATGACAATTTTTAAATGTATTAATTTTTATATAAATTTTTTTCATACTGATTTACTACATTTTTAGAAACAATTTCTTTTACATATTTTATTTTTTAAATTACATTGTAATAACATTATACATTACATTACAAAAAATACTTTCTCAGAAAGAATTACTTTAGTTTAAATACTTTGCACATAGGCAATAGACTTTTAAGTACAGTAGTTACAGTTGTTGCAATGGGCAACACATTTTCAAACACAATGCAACATTCAGCTCAATGTGAATTTCTAGTTAAATGCAATTAGTTACTTTATGGATTACTTTTCTAACCACAGGACTGGATCCTAGATTCAGTCCTGGTACATCTCCTGTAAACAGTTGAGTAAAAGCGTTTTGGTTACAGTCGTGATTTTTAAGGAATATTATTGTATTTTAAAAGATGACACTTAGAAACTTTTTCTCATAGAATCACCAATGTTATCCTATGGAAGGAAATTCACTTAGCAGGTAAAAACTGTTATCGTTACTTTTTCTTACTCAGTGTTGGATCCTGGATCCAGCACTGGTGCATCTCCTGTAAACAGTTGAAAGAATGCGTTTAAGTCATACAGGCGATTTTAAGGAATATTTGTAGTTTGTGAAAATCGACACTTTGAAACTTTTCTGCTGAAAACCAGACAATGGATTCCTATGGAAGAAAATATAAGTTACTGGTAAGTACGGTTAAAATTACTTTTCAGGACCAGTACTGGGCTGAAAGATGCAGCACTGAGGTCTCTCCTGATAACAGGTGAGTAAATCAGAATTCGGATTTCGGCTGATTTTAGAGGAATATTTGTATGTTTCAAAAATCAACACTTAGAAACTTTTTCAGCAAAAAGCAGGCAATGATATCCTATGGAAGGAAATTCAAGTTACTGGTAAGTATGGTTAAAATTACATTTGAGGATCAGTACTGGGCTGAAAGATGCAGCACTGAGGTCTCTCCTGATAACAGGTGAGTAAATCGGAATTCGTATTTCGGCTGATTTTAGAGGAATATTTTAAAGTTCCAAAACTCCACACTTAGAAGAATTTCCAAGTGAAACCAGTCAATGTTAGCCTATGAAGGAAATTCAAGCTACCGGTAAGTACGGTTAAAATTACTTTTGAGGATCAGTACTGGGCTGAAAGATGCAGCACTTAGGTCTCTCCTGATAACAGGTGAGTAAATCGGAATTCGTATTTCGGCTGATTTTAGAGGAATATTTTAAAGTTCCAAAACTCCACACTTAGAAGAATTTCCAAGTGAAACCAGTCAATGTTAGCCTATGGAAGGAAATTCAAGTTACTGGTAAGTACGGTTAAAATTACTTTTCAGGACCAGTACTGGGCTGAAAGATGCAGCACTGAGGTCTCTCCTGATAACAGGTGAGTAAATCAGAATTCGGATTTCGGCTGATTTTAGAGGAATATTTGTATGTTTCAAAAATCAACACTTAGAAACTTTTTCAGCAAAAAGCAGGCAATGATATCCTATGGAAGGAAATTCAAGTTACTGGTAAGTACGGTTAAAATTACTTTTGAGGATCAGTACTGGGCTGAAAGATGCAGCACTGAGGTCTCTCCTGATAACAGGTGAGTAAATCGGAATTCGTATTTCGGCTGATTTTAGAGGAATATTTTAAAGTTCCAAAACTCAACACTTAGAAGAATTTCCATGTGAAACCAGTCAATGTTAGCCTATGAAGGAAATTCAAGTTACCGGTAAGTACGGTTAAAATTACTTTTCAGGACCAGTACTGGGCTGAAAGATGCAGCACTGAGGTCTCTCCTGATAACAGGTGAGTAAATCAGAATTCGGATTTCGGCTGATTTTAGAGGAATATTTGTATGTTTCAAAAATCAACACTTAGAAACTTTTTCAGCAAAAAGCAGGCAATGATATCCTATGGAAGAAAATTCAAGTTACTGGTAAGTACGGTTAAAATTACTTTTGAGGATCAGTACTGGGCTGAAAGATGCAGCACTGAGGTCTCTCCTGATAACAGGTGAGTAAATCGGAATTCGTATTTCGGCTGATTTTAGAGGAATATTTTAAAGTTCCAAAACTCCACACTTAGAAGAATTTCCAAGTGAAACCAGTCAATGTTAGCCTATGAAGGAAATTCAAGTTACCGGTAAGTACGGTTAAAATTACTTTTCAGGACCAGTACTGGGCTGAAAGATGCAGCACTGAGGTCTCTCCTGATAACAGGTGAGTAAATCAGAATTCGGATTTCGGCTGATTTTAGAGGAATATTTGTATGTTTCAAAAATCAACACTTAGAAACTTTTTCAGCAAAAAGCAGGCAATGATATCCTATGGAAGGAAATTCAAGTTACTGGTAAGTACGGTTAAAATTACTTTTCAGGATTAGTACTGGGCTGAAAGATGCAGCACTGAGGTCTCTCCTGATAACAGGTGAGTAAATCAGAATTCGTATTTCGGCTGATTTTAGAGGAATATTTGCACAATGGTGAAGGGAGGTGGCGGGGCCTGAGGTGACATCTGTGCAAACGCGCCCCGTGGCGCGTTTTAAGTTGGGGGATTAAGTCCCCTTGAATCATGAGGGTCCCTACGGGCCAACTAGCCCACCAGGAACCTCCAGTATGCGCCAGGGGCTGCGTTGCAGAGACATGTACAGAGGCCACACCCTTTTACACCTCTCTGCAACGCAGCTCTGTGACGCTTTCTGGACGTACCTGTTGGGCTAGTTGGCCCCCAGGGACCCTCAGGATTGAAGAGGATTTAATTCCCCATCTTAAAACGCGCCACGGGGCCTGTTTGCACACATGTCACCTGAAGCCCCGCCCTCCCTTCACCACTGTGCAAACGCGCCCGTGGCGCGTTTTAAGTCGGGGGATTAACTCCCCTTGAATCCTGAGGGTCCCTGGGGTGCAACTAGCCCACCATATACCTCCAAAAGTGCCATAGAGCTGCGTTGCAGAGAGGTGTAAAAGGGGCGTGGCCTCTGTACACCTCTCTGCAAGGCAGCCCCCTGGCGCATACTGGAGGTTCCTGGTGGGCTAGTTGGCCCCCAGGGACCCCCAGTATTCAAGGGGAATCGTTCCCCTCTGCAAACGCGCCAGGGGGCGCGTTTGCAGAGTGGTGAAGGAAGGGGGCGGGGCCTACGGGCCCGATCGTTTTTTTTTTGTTTTGTTTTTTTTTCCCCCTGAAGGGGGGCTGTGTGGCCCCCCTTCCTTTTTCCTATTTTTAGGCCCTGGGGACCCCATCCCCCAGGGCCTTACCCCTTTTAAAATTAAAATTAAAAAAAAAAAACGGGAAGGGGGCCGCGTGGCCCCCTTTCCCTGGGCCTGTATTGGCCCCGGGACCCCATCCCCGGGGCATGGCCTCTTTTTTTTATTTGGAGGGGGCTGCGTGGCCCCCTCCTCAGGCCATTTAAGGCCCCGGGGATCCCATCCCCGGGCCGGCCTTGCACTTTTTTTATATTTTTTTACTTTGGGGAGGGGGCTGCGTGGCCCCCTCCGTGGCCACTTATGGCCCTGGGGACCCCATCCCCCGGGGCCTGGCCTCTCGTTGGGGACTGTGGGGGTCCCCAAGCCCCCCACAGTCCCGCCGGCTCCCCGTGTCCTACGGGAGCCGGCATTGCTTACACATGGGGAGCTGCTAAGATGCAGCTCCCCATGTGGAAAGCAGTCGGCTTTGGATATTGGAAGAGAGAGCAGGTTTCCCTGCTCTCTCTTCCAATATCCAAAGCAAGTTTGCAATGACAGGACGGGAGCCGCGAGGCTCCCGTCCTGTCATTGCAAACAGCAGTGTCCCGGGGTAGGCACCCCGGGACACTGCAGGAGCCGGCCCTGGGGGTGGCGGTCCCCAGGGCCACCACAGGCTCCAGGAGGGGGCCGCGCGGACCCCCTCCCTACATTTTGAAAGCCCCGGGAGGTGGTGGTCCTCGGGGCTTGGGGGTCCAAAACGGACCCCCATTTTAATTTTTCTTAGTGCCCCGGGGAGGTGGTGGTCCCCGGGGCGTGTGGGGGGGCTGGAACACCCCCACACAGGTTTTTAACTTAAAAAAAAGAAGCCCCGGGGAGGTGGTGGTCACCGGGGCTGCGGGAGGGCTCAGAGCCCTCCCGCACCATTATACTTAAAGCCCCGGGGGTGGTGGTCCCCGGGCTTGGGGGCCCTTAGAGGCCCCCACACATAAAATTAACCCCCCCAGCATGCCCCCGGGACTTGGCCCACCCGGGGGCCAATTAACATCAAAGCGCGGGAGACCGCGCTTCGATTTTTTTTTTTTCGGCAGGATTCGCGCTCCCTGAGCGCATCCTGCCGATTTAAAAAAATATATATATATATTTTTTGCCCAGGAGGTCCTTGTGGGACCCCTGAGCAGACCTAGGGGTCAGGGTGTTTCTACCCTGCCCCCTTTGTGCGCTTTGCGCACTTGTTTCTGTCCCTCGGTTCTACCGAGGGATAAAATGGCTGCCAACACTTCCTGATTTGGAGTGTTGACAGCCAATTAACATAAAGCTCGTGCTCGGGAGGATCCGCGGCCCTAGATATATCTATCTTTTTACTTTTGATTTTCTCAGCAACTACTGAACGGATTTACACCATTTAACAAAAGGGTTCTTTCTGAACCAAGAACTACCTCTTTGCCAAATTTGGTGTAATTCCGTTCAGCAGTTCGGGCTGTAGCCGTGTCTAAAGTTTCCTATGGAAAATTGCATGGGGAAAACGCGTTTTGGGACCCCCCTTTTTTCTCGGCCCCCGCTTGACGAATCCCCCCGAGACTTTCAGGGTAGGAGCGGACCAGAGCGCCCCACAAAGTTTGAAAATTTTGCGAAGATACGTCAACCGGCAAGAGAGTTATTTCAAATAGAATGTCGCAAATGTGGCGCAAGGGGCTTGTAAGTCTGCCCCTTTGTATAGTAATATATATATTTTAAACTGTGTTGAAAGGTATAGTTGAATAATTATTTATTCTACTATCCTGTTGTCAAGTTTCTGTAGTATTAGAACTCAGTCACTGCTTATGGATTTGCAGAATGATTCAGGCATTCACACTACCAATGCTGTAGTGAAATGTGTAGAATGTATGCAGTCACCTAACCTCTTCCAGACTAGTGCGTCTCTTTTGCTAAAGCACAGGGAATAGTTTTGGTTCTCTAGAATCACACTGTGAGTATGTGTGCACTTCTGCAACCATTGTGACAGAAGCTTGTGATTACTTTATGTCTTTGCTGACACATAACTGCTTAAAAGTCTAACCTGTTGTCAAGTTTCAGTAGTAGTATAACTTAGTTACTGCTTATGGATTTGCACAATGAGTCAGGCATTCACATTAGCAGTGCTGTAGTGAAATGTGTAGAATGTATGTAGTCACCTAACTGCTTCCAGGCTAGTGAGTCTCTTCTGATAAATTTCAGAGAATAGTTTGGCTTGTGTAGAATCACACTGTGAGTATGTGTGCACTTGTGTAACCATTGTGACAGAAGCATGTGGTTACTTTATGTCTCTGCTAACACATAACTGTTTAAAAACCTATCCTATTGTCAAGTTGCACTAGTATTAGAACTCAGTCACTGCTTATGGATCGGCAGAATTATTCAGGCATTCACACTAGCAATGCTGTAGTGAAATGTGTAGAATGTATGCAGTCTCCTAACCTCTTCCAGACTAGTGCGTCTCTTTTGCTAAAGCCCAGGGAATAGTTTTGGTTCTCTAGAATCACACTGTGAGTATGTGTGCACCTGTGAAACCATTGTGACAGAAGCATGTGGTTACTTTATGTCTTTGCTGACACATAACTGCTTAAAAACCTAACCTGTTGTCAAGTTTTAGTAGTAGTAGAACTTAGTTACTGCTTATGGATTCGCACAATTAGTCAGGCATTCACACTAGCAGTGTTGTAGTGAAATGTGTAGAATGTATGTAGTCACCTAACTGCTTCCAGACTAGTGAGTCTTTGTAATTGCAATTCTCTAATCAGCCATCCAGCACCATGTAGTAATCCTTTCGCTGCGCCAAAACCTAACCACTTATACATTCACCCAGGCACTCTCCTTGTAGTACTCTAATCATTCATTCTGTACCCAAGTACTCATTCAGTGACCCAGGCCTTAGCACATAGAGTGCTTCAAACCCCTATCCACTATGCATGCGGTTCTCTAACCACCTACACACTTGTCTTTCACACCTTCAATTCCCCAGTCAGTATCCATACACTCCAGCAAACAACCTGTCACTACCCTTGCAGTCCTCTGTTGACTCATTCAGCAACACCTACAAATCCATTCGCTGCGCCAAAACCCAACCACTTATACATTCACCCAGGCACTCTCCTTGTAGTACTCTAATCGTTCATTCAGTACCCAAGTACTCATTCAGTGACCCAGGCCTTAGCACATAGACTGTTTCAAAACCCTATACACTATGCATGCAGTTCTCTAACCACCTACACACTTGTCTTTCACACCTTCAATTCCCCAGTCAGTATCCATACACTCCAGCAAACATCCTGTCACTCCCCTTGCAGTCCTCTGTTTATTCATTCAGCAACACCTACAAATCCATTCGCTGCACCAAAACCCAACCACTTATACATTCACCCAGGCACTCTCCTTGTAGTACTCTAATCGTTCATTCAGTACCCAAGTACTCATTCAGTGACTTAGGTCTTAGCACATAGACTGCTTCAAACCCTTAATCACTATGCATGAGGTTCTCTAACCACCTACACACTTGTCTTTCACACCTTCAAATCCCCAGTCAGTATCCATACACTGCAGCAAACATCCTGTCACTACCCTTGCAGTCCTCTGTTGACTCATTCTGCAACACCTAAAAATCCATTCGCTGCGCAAAACCAAACCACTTATACATTCACCCAGGCACTCTCCTTGTACTACTCTAATCGTTCAGTCTATACCCAAGTACTCATTCAGTGACCCAGGCCTTAGCACATAGACTGTTTCAAACCCCTATCCACTATGTATGCAGTTCTCTAACCACCTACACACTTGTCTTTCACACCTTCAAATCCCCAGTCAGTATCCATACACTCCAGCAAACATCCTGTCACTACCCTTGCAGTCCTCTGTTGACTCATTCAGCAACACGTAAAAATCCATTCGCTGCGCCAAAACCAAACCACTTATACATTCACCCAGGCACTCTCCTTGTAGTACTCTAATCGTTCATTCAGTACCCAAGTACTCATTCAGTGACTTAGGCCTTAGCACATAGACTGCTTCAAACCCTTAATCACTATGCATGCGGTTCTCTAACCACCTACACACTTGTCTTTCACACCTTCAATTCCCCACTAACTAACCATACACTACAGCAAACATCCTGTCACTACCCTTGCAGTCCTATGTTGACTCATTCAGCAACACCTAAAAATCCATTCGCTGCGCCAAAACCAAAACACTTATACATTCACCCAGGCACTCTCCTTGTACTACTCTAATCGTTCAGTCTATACCCAAGTACTCATTCAGTGACCCAGGCCTTAGCACATAGACTGTTTCAAACCCCTATACACTATGCATGCAGTTCTCTAACCACCTACACACTTGTCTTTCACACCTTCAATTCCCCAGTCAGTATCCATACACTCAAGCAAACATCCTGTCACTCCCCTTGCAGTCCTCTGTTTATTCATTCAGCAACACCTACAAATCCATTCGCTGCACCAAAACCCAACCACTTATACATTCACCCAGGCACTCTCCTTGTAGTACTCTAATCGTTCATTCAGTACCCAAGTACTCATTCAGTGACTTAGGTCTTAGCACATAGACTGCTTCAAACCCTTAATCACTATGCATGCGGTTCTCTAACCACCTACACACTTGTCTTTCACACCTTCAATTCCCCAGTCAGTATCCATACACTCCAGCAAACATCCTGTCACTACCCTTGCAGTCCTCTGTTGACTCATTCAGCAACACCTAAAAATCCATTTGCTGCGCCAAAACCAAACCACTTATACATTCACCCAGGCACTCTCCTTGTACTACTCTAATCGTTCAGTCTATACCCAAGTACTCATTCAGTGACCCAGGCCTTAGCACATAGACTGTTTCAAACCCCTATCCACTATGCATGCAGTTCTCTAACCACCTACACACTTGTCTTTCACACCTTCAATTCCCCAGTCAGTATCCATACACTCCAGCAAACATCCTGTCACTCCCCTTGCAGTCCTCTGTTGACTCATTCAGCAACACCTAAAAATACATTCGCTGCACCAAAACCCAACCACTTATACATTCACCCAGGCACTCTCCTTGTAGTACTCTAATCGTTCATTCTGTACCCAAGTACTCATTCAGTGACTTAGGCCTTAGCACATAGACTGCTTCAAACCCTTAATCACTATGCATGCGGTTCTCTAACCACCTACACACTTGTCTTTCACACCTTCAAATCCCCAGTCAGTATCCATACACTCCAGCAAACATCCTGTCACTACCCTTGCAGTCCTCTGTTGACTCATTCAGCAACACCTAAAAATCCATTCGCTGCGCCAAAACCAAACCACTTATACATTCACCCAGGCACTCTCCTTGTACTACTCTAATCGTTCAGTCTATACCCAAGTACTCATTCAGTGACCCAGGCCTTAGCACATAGACTGTTTCAAACCCCTATCCACTATGCATGCAGTTCTCTAACCACCTACACACTTGTCTTTCACACCTTCAATTCCCCAGTCAGTATCCATACACTCCAGCAAACATCCTGTCACTCCCCTTGCAGTCTTCTGTTGACTCATTCAGCAACACCTACAAATCCATTCACTGCGCCAAAACCCAACCACTTATACACTCACCCAGGCACTCTCCTTGTACTACTCTAATCGTTCAGTCTGTACCCAAGTACTCATTCAGTGACCCAGGCCTTAGCACATAGACTGCTTCAAACCCTATCCACTATGCATGTGGTTCTCTATCCACCTACACACTTGTCTTTCACACCTTCAATTCCCCAGTCATTATCCATACACTCCAGCAAACATCCTGTCACTCCCCTTGCAGTCTTCTGTTGACTCATTCAGCAACACCTACAAATCCATTCACTGCGCCAAAACCCAACCACTTATACACTCACCCAGGCACTCTCCTTGTACTACTCTAATCGTTCAGTCTATACCCAAGTACTCATTCAGTGACCCAGGCCTTAGCACATAGACTTCTTCAAACCCATAATCACTATGCATGCGGTTCTCTAACCA
This sequence comes from Calotriton arnoldi, assembly GCA_963921515.1. Lineage (NCBI taxonomy): Eukaryota > Metazoa > Chordata > Amphibia > Caudata > Salamandridae > Calotriton > Calotriton arnoldi. Next base: position 37,598 of record CAWUFW010016868.1, read on the forward strand.
CCTACACACTTGTCTTTCACACCTTCAATTCCCCACTCACTAACCATACACTCCAGCAAACATCCTGTCACTACCCTTGCAGTCCTCTGTTGATTCATTCAGCAACACCTACAAATCCATTTGCTGCACAAAAACTCAACAACTTATACATTCACCCAGACACTCTCCTTGCAGTACTGTAATCGTTCACTCAGTATCCAAGTACTCATGCACTGTCTCAGGTCTTAACACATGCACTATTACAAACTCCTCTCCAATACGCATGCACTCCTCTAACCATCTACACACTTCTGTTTCACACCTTTAATTAGTCATTAGAAAAGAAAGTGCTTAAATGTTTTTTATATACAATGTGTTTGTTTAATAATAGAAAAGTATAATTTATATATTTATTTCAATAAATGTATTTAAAATTATTTTTTACAGATATTGATTAGGATCATTAAAATAAACTTATCATGCCTAAAAAAACAGAAAAGAGAAAAGGAAACAAAAAGGGCTATTATTTGAAGAAAAATCAACAAACAATATTGGATGAGCAACAACATGTGGGGAAAAACAATAAGTCTTCTGGTACGAGAACAAAACAATTTATTGAAAAACTTTCAAAGCCAAGAAACAGTGTGCAAAATGTGGAAAATATGGAAAATGGTTCTACCAGAAAAAAGAATATGAATAAAAACAATACAAAAAATGGGAATTTACATTAAAAAACACAATGTATTGTAAAAGAAGGCAGAGTCAGTATAAAGAAATCAGAAAAAGATTTTTTATAATAGAGTTGTTCTTAATTTGTTGAAAGATGTGAGGAAATCTAAAAAAAGAGCAGTATTTTATCGAAAGAAGAAGCATATTGAAATTCTAGTTGAAAAGACTTTTGAATTAAAAAGGAAATTATTCATTTTAGTTTTAAACAGAATTCGATCTCTAGATAAACCAATCCATTTATTAAAGGATAAAAGTAAGAAGAAAAGAGTAATTAACAGAACTAATTTTTGTGAATTTTTTTGGGTGAATGGAAACACACTTCAAGTTCAGAGCCTTTCTTTAATGAAGAGAGTTATTTTCAGACCAATAATTTATTGCATACAGTTGATACCAGTGGTCGAGCTTATGAGGTTAGAAATGGTTGTCCAATTGAGAAAGAGAAGATGGTTTCCAGAAATGTAGAAGAAGTGTTAGCTGATGAAGTTGTAGGGAGACGACCTAAAGCCCCAGTGTATACTTGGGATTGCAGTAGTATTTGTAGTATACGACAAGAATCTATTGATATTTTACGCAATTTCTTACGAGAGTATACTAAAAAAAGTGTTAAGCAAAAGATTAAGATGTTGCAAGGACTAGACCCTTGCAGAGTGAGAAAAAATACTGGTTTGCAAGGACATTCTCTCGCTTGTCTTTCTAGAAAAGTATGTCAAAGTGTTTTTCATCATTTTAGGATGTTAGCAGTACATCATTCTGAAATGCGAAAGTTAGTCAGAAGATTGTATTATGCAAAAAGTCCAGCACTAATGTTAAATGAGTTGAACAGTGCTCTTTTGCGTGGGTCAGTATCAGATGTGAAAAAGGTTTGTGATAAAATTGAGTTTTGTTACTTTGGTCCTGGAGAAGAGAGTGCAGAAACTGACACATTAATACAGGAAAATGTTGAGGAGAATGTGCAACATACCACTACAAAAAAATTTGAAGAACAAATTACAAAGTTTGAGGTGATTTCATGTGAAAGGCCAAATTATACTTGTATTTGTTGCCGACTGAACTCACTATAAAATTCAGACTAGGACTGTTGATCTGTATTTACAAAGTGAAAGAGAAAATAATGATAAGTGGAAGGAATTTGCAACTTATTTGTTCGTAGAGGATTGTTTTGATTTGGGTTCTGATCAGCGTATTTGTAAATATTGTTATAACAAATTAAACGAGAATAAAATGCCTGCTAGAGCTGTCCATAATAATCTAGAGTTGGTAACTATTCCTCCAGAACTGATAGATTTAAATACATATGAATCTATTCTGATTCAATGTGTGCACCCATTTCAAGCTATTGTTCGTATGGAGCCTAAGACAGGTAAATTGCCTCCTACAGATTTACAGAGAGGATTAAAAGGAAGAGTTGTATATTTACCTCTAGATTTAAAGAAAAATATTGAAACTATTGGTGGAGAGAATGTAGAAAGTGAGCCACTACTTATTCTAGTTAATGGTGTTCCTACTAAGAGTAAGAAAATCTGGCAAGAATTAGTGGATGTTAGGAAAACGCAAAAGGCAACATTATATCTGATTCAAAACAATGATTACTACAAAAATGTATATGTGGAAGAAGAAGAAATTCTTTTAGGAGATGATACTGAAACGTCAAATGGACAAATTGAAAAAGTGGACATGACCAAAAGTGAAGAAATCTATGAACATTATAGTGTACATCCACTTAATTCGAAAGAAGTGATGGGGAATACAATTGAATTATTCCAAATGAAAAAAGCAAAGGGTACTCCCATGAGTGTATGGGAGAAAAGTTTGGAAGCTCGTTGTTTTCCGCAGCTGTTTCCAACTGGAAAAGGTGGACGATATGATGAACGACCAGTGCAGATTCCTGCATCTGAATATCGGACAACAAGATTGTATGCAGAAGATCCAAGGTTTCGACAATGTATCCCATATATATTTCATCTTTTGTTTGAGAGTGACTTATCTGGACTTTCATATGCAGTCAACCACATTTTGAAAACAGGAGTACATTTTCAAAATGTTTCTGCAAAGCAATTTATGGATAAAGTACATCAGAGAGACGATCATCTAGAATCTCAGTTGATTAATTTGATGGCATGTCAGCGTGGTACTAATGAGTATTGGTACCGTCGTCATGGAGAACTTAAATGCATGCTAAGGAACTTAGGAACTCCTACATGGTTTGTTACCCTAAGCTGTGCTGAATACGCTTGGGATGATTTACTTGAATTTCTTCGTGAGGCAAATTCAAATGTAAAAAATATTGAATACAAGACACCTGGAGAATTGTGCTCTTTGGATCCTGTTAATGTATGCAGGTATTTCAATCATAGGTTTGAAGCTATGATGTGTTTTATCTGCAATAAAAAGAATCCTCCTCTTGGAGAAGTTTTAGATTTTTTTGGAGAAAGGAGTATCAAGCTAGAGGTGCTCCTCATATACATATGCTGTTATGGATTAAGGATGCACCTAAATTCGGAACTGATTCGGATGACACCGTTTTGTCTTTTATTGAGGAATATGCGACATGTGCTATACCAAAAAGAACAGATGAGAACAGCTTAAGACAACAAGTGTTACGATTTCAAAATCATCGATGTGGAAAATACTGCCGACGGAAGTACAAGTCTAAGGAAACGTTTTACACCAAATGTCGTTTTGGATTTCCACGTCCTGTAATATCCAAAGGAAGAGTAAACAGTTTTATGTCAGCTATGAGACATACCATCACTAGAAAATCACCCAAAAATACATATAATTTGAGAAGAAGTGAAGAATCAAAATATATTAATGATTATAATCCAGTTATTCTCTCAATGTGGAATGCTAATATGGATTTTCAGTATGTTGCGGATAATTCCATTGCAGTTGCCCGGTATGTCACATCTTATATAACAAAATCTGAAAAGACAGAGTTAAAAGAAATGTGGGAAGAAATTGCTCATGAGAAGAGTCTTAGTAAGAAGTTATACAGTTTCAGTTTGAAGATGTTATCCCATCGAGAAATTGGAGCATATGAATGCTCAGATCGGTTATCATCTGCAAGTTTATACTCAAAATCTAGATCAATTATTTGGGTGAGTCTAGGTCTTGCTGCAACACGAAATTGAGTACTTAAATCTGTACAAGAAATTGAATATTTAGCAGAAAAAGTTCCAGAAAGTACAGATATTGTCAAAACAAACATGTTGGATACATATTATCCAAATAGAAGTCATAATCTTGAGAACATATGTCTATATGAAGTGCTGCAATACTACAGTTTTAAACGGAATACTACAGAAAACATAAACGATGGAAAATATGCAGTTATTGGTTCAGAAGGATGTTTGGTGAAACAAAGGAAAGGAAATTTGATTAATCACAGAAAACTGAGTTGTGACACTGAACAGAAAAGGGAATTTTACTATTTAGCACTTTTGCAACTCTTCAAACCATGGCGTACAGAATTGGAATTACTTGGGGATTTTCAGAGCTATGAAGATTCCTTCAATGCTTGTAAAGATACCATAGAATGTCCAGTTTTTGCTAACTATCTGAAAATGTTGAACGATGAAATGGATCAAGAAGCTACTATTGCAGCTGAGATTGCTAGAGACAGTTCTCAAGACAGTCAAAGTTCTGCTCCACTGAATGAAGATCCACTAGGACAACCAATTGTTCAAAATGAAGCAGCAATCGCAATGAATGAGGTGGAAACAGCAATGCATCAAGCTCAAGAAGATATTATGGACTTAGGAAACTTGGAAGAACAACTAAATATTGAACAGAAAGAAATATATCAGCAAGTGAGACAACAGATTGACCATGGATTTCTTCATGAAAAGAAAGAATGCACATGCACATCATTTCAACCTATCCGAATGTATGTCAGTGGTCAAGCTGGAACAGGAAAAAGTTTCTTAATTAAAGTATTGACCAGTAATCTGCAGAAAACAACAGACTCACATTTGTCTTGTGTTGTAACTGCTCCAACTGGGTTGGCAGCACACAATATTAAAGGAATTACATTGCATCGTTTACTTATGCTACCTGTAGAGCATGAAAACAAATTGGAATATCATAAGCTATCTGGAGAAGCTTGTTATGAAGTTTCAAGAGTGCTAAAGAAAATGAAACTTCTAATTATTGATGAAGTAAGCATGGTCTCAAACTTAATGCTTGCTTTTGTGCATTTAAGAATGCAGCAAATTCTTAAAACAGAATATGATGTCTTATTTGGAGGAAAACATGTCATAGTTTTTGGAGATCTTCTGCAACTTACTCCTGTAAAAGGACAACCAGTATTTAAAACACTTGTGCATGAAGACACCAGAAAGTCTTTGGGAAGTGTTGGCAACGTTAATATTTGGTCATATTTTGAATACAAAGAACTCATTACAAATATGCGACAGGCAAATGATGTTAATTATGGATCTATACTTCAAGATATAAGAATTGGAGTTCTCAGAGAAGAAGGCAAACAAGCTTTGCTAAGTCGACTATTTAAGAATTTGTTTCCAAATGAAAATATAGTTCCAGAAAAAATGTATATGAAAATTGCTGAAAGTAAATCTATAATTTGTTTAATGCCAACACTCCGTGAGTGTTCTATTTTCAATGAACAACTTTTGAAGCTAGAAAATCAAGAAATCAAAAAAATGGAAGCCATTGATAAAATAGAGCATGAAGGAATTACTATTATTTTGACGGACAAATTGAAAAAAAAATTGGATTCTTTAGAAAAATCCATATCTAAAACTGCTGGTTTAGAAAAGAATTTATATCTATGTGTCAACTGTCGAGTAATTTTACGGCGTAATTTGGATGTGGAAAAAGGTTTAGTTAATGGAGCAATGGGGAAAGTTGTGAATTTTGTTAATTATCAAAAAACAGATGGAATTGAATTTTTAAAAATTAAATTTGATCAAATTGAAGAAGTAAAACAAATTGGTCGTTGTTCTGTTCGTTTTTTGCTTGTTAAAGATTTGTATGTCCGTAGGAAACAATTTCCACTTTCTTTGGCATATGCAGTCACTATTCATAAATCTCAAGGATTGAGTGTAGACAGTGCTTTGGTGAACATTGGAAGTAGCGTGTTTAAAGAGGGTATGGCATATGTTGCTTTGTCCCGAGTCAGAACTTTATCTGGATTGTTTTTGATTGATTTTGATGAGTCAAAGATTACTGCAGATGCAAACTGTGTAAAAGAGTATAATAGGTTAAGAAGAGCGTATACTCCAAATTTAGGTGAATATCCTGTATTTGAAAAGTGTGTAGTACATCGAAAAAGAAGATATGAGAATATCTGTAGTGAAGTTATAGAGAAGGAAAAAAATGAAGATAATGTTCATATTGCAAGCAAAAAGAAAAAGGATAGTATTGAAGAGATTGTTGGGTATCAGTTAGAAAACAGTTCAGGTATCAACTGCTATGCTAATGTAGTGGTCAATGTAGTTTTTTTTCTAGAAAGTTTGCAACAGCAAATCATGGAAAATCGTGAAAAAGATTTTGTTCCATATTGCATTGTTTTTATGAAAAATTGAACACTAATAAAAGGAAATTACAAAGTGTTTCTCATATTCGTAATCTTTTGGATATATGTTCTGGTTGTACACAATTTACGCAGGATATTCAACAAGACGCTCAGGAATTTCTAATGTATATGCTTACAGTATTAGAAAATGAGGGAATACAAATTGAAAATCTTTTTGGCCTTCGTTATAAATGGGAACATGAATGTGAAAATTGTATGTTTACATGTACAACTAACATAGATACTGAAAGATTTATATATTTGACATTACCAGACTGTAAAACAGTGTCTTTCAATAAACTAGTTAAAGCAGCAAATCAAAACATGGAGTGTAGCCAATGCAAATCACAAATGTTATCAACATTATTTATACAAAGATTTGGACAATACATAATTTTAATGATACAACGTTGTAGAGCTGATGGAAGAAAATTGGAAACTTTAATTAAACATTTTGTAGCAAGTCAACTATCTATATCCGGAAGGACTTTTGTAGCAGTATCAATTATTTTCCATCATGGTCCTTCTACAACATCTGGACATTACACTGTGTATTTAAAATGCAATAGAGGATGGACATATTGTAATGATGCTCAATTGGATTTTAAACAACGTTTGCCTAGTGAATTACCAAATTCCTACTTAATATTTTTAAAACCAAAGTTTTAGGAACATAATTCAACCTCTGAAGAATTTATTGATATTTCTTAATATGATTACTATTGGACAATTTTAATTTAAAGGATTTCAAAAAAACTATTTGGCCTAGAGCAAAAGTATATATTTTAATTATGGACTTTTTCTTGCACATCCTCTCAGCATATATTTTGAAAGAAAAACATTTACTGTGTATAGAATTTCAAGTTACAACATTTTCTTAGGAGAGAGCATTTCATATACCTGTAATTTGTATTATATGGTATGTTATTGAGCAGGAAGTTTTTATGTAATGTTCATAAATAGTTAAGTATATTTAAAATATTTTACAAGTAGTTTTGGGTTTTTTAAAACAATCTTATTGATTGTTTTGTTTTTTTGCCCACTGTTATGTGATGAGTAACATTGAAATCACTATTTGTAGTGAAATTCAATGTATTCTGAGAACAGCAAAAAAGACAAAGAAAATAATTTATAAAATGTGAAAATCATGTTGTGTTATAAAAAATATAATATTATATATTATAACAATTTTTTCTTCTCTTTTACAGATCCTAATTCTACAATTTTTAATTTTTCAGAAATTTTAGTTAACAAAACAAGTGGGAAAAATGATTAGTGTTTTTTATAACTATTACTGTGAAGGTAAAATTAACTAAGTATTAAAATGAAAAATGGTCTGTGAGAGGACACTGGTGAAGAAAGGGGGATGGACGGTGTAGATATCTCTGGAAAGATGCTCTGTGGGTGTTTTAATTTATATGATTAAGTTACCTTGTAGTACAACTAAATTACTGCTTATGGATTTGCAGAATGAGTCAGGCATTCACACTAGCAGTGTTGTAGTGAAATTTGTAGAATGTATGTAGTCACCTAACTGCTTCCAGGCTAGTGAGTCTTTGTAATTGTACTTTTCCAATCAGCCATCCAGCACCATGTAGTAATTCATTCACTGTGTCAAAACCCAACCACTTATACATTCACCCAGGCACTCTCCTTCCAGTATTCTAATCGTTCAGTCAGTACCCAAGTACTCATTCAGTGACCCAGGCCTTACCATATAGACTGCTTCAAACCCCTATCCACTATGCATGCGGTTCTCTAACCACCTACACACTTGTCTTTCACACCTTCAATTCCCCAGTCACTATCCATACACTCCAGCAAACATCCTGTCACTACCCTTGCAGTCCTCTGTTGACTCATTCAGCAACACCTACAAATCCATTCGCTGCACCAAAACCCAACCACTTATACATTCACCCAGGCACTCTCCTTGTACTACTGTAATCGTTCATTTAGTACCGAAGTACTCATTTAGTGACCCAGGCCTTAGCACATAGACTGCTTCAAACCCCTATCCACTATGCATGCGGTTCTCTAACCACCTACACAGTTGTCTTTCACACCTTCAAATCCCCAGTCAGTATCCATACACTCCAGCAAACATCCTGTCACTCCCCTTGCAGTCCTCTGTTGACTCATTCAGCAACACCTACAAATCCATTCGCTGCGCCAAAACTCAAAGCACTTCTACATTCATCCAGGCACTCTCCTTGCAGTACTCTAATCGTTCAGTCAGTACCCAAGTACTCATTCAGTGACCCAGGCCTTAGCACATACACTGCTTCAAACCCCTATCCACTATGCATGCGGTTCTCTAACCACCTACACACGTCTTTCACACCTTCAATTCCCCAGTCACTATCCATACACTCCAGCAAACATCCTGTCACTCCACTTGCAGTCCTCTGTTGACTCATTCAGCAACACCTACAAATCCATTTGCAGCGCCAAAACTCAAAGCACTTCTACATTCATCCAGGCACTCTCCTTGCAGTACTCTAATCGTTCAGTCAGTACCCAAGTACTCATTCAGTGACCCAGGCCTTAGCACATACACTGCTTCAAACCCCTATCCACTATGCATGCGGTTCTCTAACCACCTACACACATGTCTTTCACACCTTCAATTCCCCAGTCACTATCCATACACTCCAGCAAACATCCTGTCACTCCACTTGCAGTCCTCCGTTGACTCATTCAGCAACACCTACAAATCCATTCGCTGCGCCAAAAACCAAACACTTATACATTCAGCCAGGGACTCTCCTTGCAGTACTCTAATCGTTCAGTCAGTACCCAAGTACACATTCAGTGACCCAGGCCTTAGCACATAGAGTGATTCAAACCCCTATCCACTATGCATGCGGTTCTCTAACCACCTACACACTTGTCTTTCACACCTTCAATTCCCCACTCACTATCCATACACTCCAGCAAACATCCTGTCACTCCCCTTGCAGTCCTCTGTTGACTCATTCAGTAACACCTACAAATCCATTTGCAGCGCCAAAACTCAAAGCACTTCTACATTCATCCAGGCACTCTCCTTGCAGTACTCTAATCGTTCAGTCAGTACCCAAGTACTCATTCAGTGACCCAGGCCTTAGCACATACACTGCTTCAAACCCCTATCCACTATGCATGCGGTTCTCTAACCACCTACACACATGTCTTTCACACCTTCAATTCCCCAGTCACTATCCATACACTCCAGCAAACATCCTGTCACTCCCCTTGCAGTCCTCTGTTGACTCATTCAGCAACACCTACAAATCCATTCGCTGCGCCAAAACCCAAACACTTATACATTCAGCCAGGCACTCTCCTTGCAGTACTCTCATCATTCAGTCAGTACCCAAGTACTCATTCAGTGACCTAGGCCTTAGCACATACAATGCTTCAAACCCATATCCACTATGCATGCGGTTCTATAACCACCGACACACATGTCTTTCACACCTTCAATTCCCCAGTCACTATCCATACACTCCAGCAAACATCCTGTCACTCCCCTTGCAGTCCTCTGTTGACTCATTCAGCAACACCTAGAAATCCATTCGCTGCGCTAAAACCCAACCACTTATACACTCACCCAGGCACTCTCCTTGTAGTACTCTAATCGTTTAGTCTGTACCCAAGTACTCATTCAGTGACTTAGGTCTTAGCACATAGACTGCTTCAAACCCTTAATCACTATGCATGCGGTTCTCTAACCACCTACACACTTGTCTTTCATACCTTCAATTCCCCAGTCACTATCCATACACTCCAGCAAACATCCTGTCACTCCCCTTGCAGTCCTCTGTTGACTCATTCAGCAACACCTACAAATCCATTCGCTGCACAAAAACTCAACAACTTATACATTCAGCCAGGCACTCTCCTTGCAGTACTCTAATCGTTCAGTCAGTACCCAAGTACTCATTTAGTGAACTAGGCCTTAGCACATAGACTGCTTCAAACCCCTATCCACTATGCATGTGGTTCTCTAACCACCTACACACATGTCTTTCACACCTTCAATTCCCCAGTCACTATCCATACACTCCAGCAAATATCTTGTCACTCCCCTTGCAGTCCTCTGTTCACTCATTCAGCAACACCTACAAATCCATTCGCTGCGCCAAAACCCAACCACTTATACATTCACCCAGGCACTCTCCTTCCAGTATTCTCATCGTTCAGTCAGTACCCAAGTACTCATTCAGTGACCTAGGCCTTACCATATAGACTGCTTCAAACCCCTATCCATTATGCATGCGGTTCTCTAACCACCTACACACATGTCTTTCACACCTTCAATTCCCCAGTCACTATCCATACACTCCAGCAGACATCCTGTCACTCCCCTTGCAGTCCTCTGTTGACTCATTCAGCAACACCTACAAATCCATTCGCAGCGCCAAAACGTAAACACTTATACATTCAGCCAGGCACTCTCCTTGCAGTACTCTAATCGTTCAGTCAGTACCCAAGTACTCATTCAGTGACCCAGGCCTTAGCACATAGACTGCTTCAAACCCCTATCCACTATGCATGCGGTTCTCTAACCACCTACACACATGTCTTTCACACCTTCAATTCCCCAGTCACTATCCATACACTCCAGCAAACATCCTGTCACTCCCCTTGCAGTCCTCTGTTGACTCATTCAGCAACACCTACAAATCCATTCGCTGCGCCAAAACCCAAACACTTATACATTCAGCCAGGCACTCTCCTTGCAGTACTCTCATCGTTCAGTCAGTACCCAAGTACTCATTCAGTGACCTAGGCCTTAGCACATACAATGCTTCAAACCCATATCCACTATGCATGCGGTTCTCTAACCACCTACACACATGTCTTTCACACCTTCAATTCCCCAGTCACTATCCATACACTCCAGCAAACATCCTGTCACTCCCCTTGCAGTCCTCTGTTGACTCATTCAGCAACACCTACAAATCCATTCGCTGCGCCAAAACCCAAACACTTAAACATTCAGCCAGGCACTCTCCTTGCAGTACTCTCATCGTTCAGTCAGTACCTAAGTACTCATTCAGTGACCTAGGCCTTAGCACATACAATGCTTCAAACCCATATCCACTATGCATGCGGTTCTATAACCACTTACACAGATGTCTTTCACGCCTTCAATTCCCCAGTCACTATCCATACACTCCAGCAAACATCCTGTCACTCCCCTTGCAGTCCTCTGTTGACTCATTCAGCAACACGTACAAATCCATTTGCAGCGCCAAAACTCAAAGCACTTCTACATTCATCCAGGCACTCTCCTTGCAGTACTCTAATCGTTCAGTCAGTACCCAAGTACTCATTCAGTGACCCAGGCCTTAGCACATACACTGCTTCAAACCCCTATCCACTATGCATGCGGTTCTCTAACCACCTACACACATGTCTTTCACACCTTCAATTCCCCAGTCACTATCCATACACTCCAGCAAACATCCTGTCACTCCCCTTGCAGTCCTCTGTTGACTCATTCAGCAACACCTACAAATCCATTCGCTGCACAAAAACTCAACAACTTATACATTCAGCCAGGCACTCTCCTTGCAGTACTCTAATCGTTCAGTCAGTACCCAAGTACTCATTTAGTGAACTAGGCCTTAGCACATAGACTGCTTCAAACCCCTATCCACTATGCATGTGGTTCTGTAACCACCTACACACATGTCTTTCACACCTTCAATTCCCCAGTCACTATCCATACACTCCAGCAAACATCTTGTCACTCCCCTTGCAGTCCTCTGTTCACTCATTCAGCAACACGTACAAATCCATTCGCAGCGCCAAAACCCAAACACTTATACATTCAACCAGGCACTCTCATTGCAGTACTCTCATCGTTCAGTCAGTACCCAAGTACTCATTCAGTGACCCAGGCCTTAGCACATACACTGCTTCAAACCCCTATCCACTATGCATGCGGTTCTCTAACCACCTACACACTTGTCTTTCACACCTTCAATTCCCCAGTCACTATCCATACACTCCAGCAAACATCCTGTCACTCCCCTTGCAGTCCTCTGTTGACTGATTCAGCAACACCTACAAAGCCATTCGCTGCACCAAAACCCAAACACTTATACATTCACCTAGGCACTCTTCTTGTAGTACTCTAATCGTTCAGTCTGTACCCAACTACTCATTCAGTGACCTAGGCCTTAGCACATACACTGCTTCAAACCCATATCCACTATGCATGCAGTTCTCTAACCACCTACACACTTGTCTTTCACACCTTTAACATTCTCTGCAGTATGCTTGCACAACTCTAACCGCATCTATACTATTGATACACTCTTGCAAATACCCACTTCGTATGCATGCAGACTAGCAATCCAGCTGTCACTCCTATGCACTTCCTCATTCACCCGTCCAGCACTATCTTCCTATCCCATCACTCCGCCAATATCTAACCACTCATAACTTCAGCATGCACTACTAATGTATTCTTTCAGTCAATCATACTCTACACGTATATTCAAGCAAACTTTCACACATTACCATGCAATTATAGTTCTTTTTTAACCAGATAAGGTAGTTCTGAGAATAACTTTTTTTTTCTTTTTTTCTTTTGTATTTTTTTTGTATTTTTTGAAAAAATGTGTATTTTTTTGGTGTTTTTTAAGAATTGAACAAAAAAAGAACTAAGAAAACAGAAAGCTTTTGGAATTAAACATCATTCCAAAAACAAACAAACAAAAAAAAATTAGCACTTGTGATTTCTTTGTGCTGCACAAATAGCATCTACGGATTGTTCTCCATAACAAACAATGGATTTGCACTTAGTGCAGTGCTGTTCCAAAAATGCAAATTCCGGCCGAATGTCTAAAGCAGTTGCCGATGTTGACGCTCTGGAGGTGCTAGCAGTGGCTGGTGGTGGATTAGTTGCTGCACGTCGCATTTCCTCTCGTGCCAGATTACGAGGATGAATGGTCCGCAGATGTTTGTACATACTGGCTGTACCACATGAGTATTTTTTGTCACTCCCTCGTGACAGGACCCTTTCACAGAGCGAGCAGGTAACTTTCCGTGCATTGACTTTTTTTTCTTCTGCTGGAAATGTAAAAATTTCCACACCACTGACTCTGGTCGCTTCTTCGGGGATCTTCCTCCAAAATATCTTCTTCAGAAGAATGTTGAGGAACTTGTGGAGCAGATGCCATTGCTGTAAATGAATTCCCTCAAAACACCAAAAAAATACAAAATCAGCTCTGGAAGGAGAAGAGATGTGTCTCATCCAGTGCTCTAAAAAGAATAATTAAAAAGGGTGTGGTCCTTCAATAGTTACAGTGGGAAATATTATGGACCAATCAAATCCTTTTTTTGAGGTCACATGGGATTCGCGCACCGTGCGCACACGGCGCGCGCACCCGACGCGGTTTCGCGAAAATACATTTAAAAGTAATATAAGTGTATTACAAGTAGAAATATATTATTTTTTTGATTACCTTAGATAATCTCTTACCTTCATATGTACATTAAAGACACATACATATTATTTTTCAATATAAAAACTTTCGGGGGAGTCGCGCACCCTGCGCGCCCGGGCACGTATTTGACGTCACGCGGGGCCTGCCACCGCGCAAGCGTCGTGTATGGTAATTCGTATGTGTCGCGTATAAGCCGGAGCAGGAATCGCGTACCGGTCGCTTAGGAAACGCGTACACACGCAATATACGTATGTTACGGGTCTAGAAACACGCACCTGTCGCATACCATACGCGGATCCTTTACGACTTCCTTAAATAGGTGGCTGGGGTACGCGTATGCGCCGCGTTCGGTACGCTTTCGGTGCGCGATTCCCCAAAAACATTTTTTTTTAAAAATTAAACAATACAAATATATTAAAATAAAAATATAACAGAAAAAAATTATACTATATTTTACTTTTTAATTTATTATTTTTTTTGTGTGCAAAATACACAAAAATATACAATATTGTTTAATAAATAATATATTTACAAATAAATATAAAAAACTAAAGAAATTCAGTACAAGAAACATAACTATAACTATTATGACACTTAAATATTAGCTTTTGAAAAACCTTTGAAATTCACTGAAAAACCATAGGTTTCAGACACGTTATAGTTAGAAATTAGCATTTAAAAAACCTTTGAAATTCACTGAAAAAACCATAGGTTTTAGGGACAGTTATAGTTAGTTGGACATTTCACTCGTACAAAACCCGTGAAATTCCCCTGTTATAGTTAGTTCAGCTAACTATAACTCGCGCCCCGCAATGCACTGCTGATGACGTCACATATTACATCACTCATGACATGGTCAGTGACATCACTGATGACATCACTGATGACATCTCAAATGACATCATTCATGTGATATTTTCATGCATCTTCTCACACCCTAATATAACTTTTGATACACCCACTCTAAGTTACAGACTACCATTCTCAAAACCATAGACACTCCAACACCAAAAACTACATACCCACTCACTGATTCTTAGGTCTACACACACATCCACTCACTCACCTGTACAGTCACTCATACTTACAGTCACTCAGTACAGGACTATCATATGCACTCATACACCTATATAAACACTCACACACCGCCACTCATCCATAGAGGTACTCACACACCTAGTCAGTCATGCAAAAATTAATCACACACCCATTTACTCACCTATACAGTTATACACACACCAGGTCAGTTACTCATACAAATATACTAGCACATTCTTACGCTCCTTTACAATAACTGATACAAGCACACACGAATTCATACAGCCACTCTCACAATCACACACTCTCACGTATAGCCTTTTAAATACTCTAACACACATATATACTACCTTTCACATATGTAGTTACTCACACATGTACCACTGGGACATACATTCACTCACTAACACACTCTTACACACACTTACCCCCCCATACAGTCTATCACAGATGCACTCTTGAAACCATCCACCCAGTGAATCACCCACTCACACATCTATGCACAGTCGCACACACCCCATCCACACAAACACTCAGGCACCCATACAGATACTCAGACAACAAATCTATAACTCTTATAGACACTCATGTAGCTATTCACAAATCCATGCAGCCACTTACACAGCAACAGACAGACGGATACATACATTGACACAGTTTAGTCAGTAACCCATGCATTCAGTAAGACACCTTTAATCACTCACTTATAGAATTAGTCACGCACCTACTAAATCATCCATACAGACACTTATACACCCACTCATTCTTCAATACGCCTTTCCCTATATATATAAAAAATATTTAAACTTTATAGAAACACACAGTCACTGGATGATGTCATCAGTGATGTCATTTGAGATGTCATCAGTGATGTCATCAGTGATGTCACTGACCATGTCATGAGTGATGTAATATGTGACGTCATCAGCAGTGCATTGCGGGGCGCGAGTTATACTTAGCTGAACTAACTATAACAGGGGAATTTCACGGGTTTTGTACGAGTGAAATGTCCAACTAACTATAACTGTCCCTAAAACCTATGGTTTTTTCACTGAATATATATATATATATATATATTTAAATCCAAGTGGTCACATGACCGCAAGCAACCTACTCCAGGTCCCAGAATGCACCAAATTAGATCATCCAAGTTCGTTCTGTGGTGCTTATTTTTCTTTGTTGCTCAATAGCTTTATTTTAACACCAGAGTCCGAATTGCACATTGTTGTTTGTGGTGCAAGCTGTTGTTTGAAATTGCCAAGTGCATATTGTTGCTGCCACTCAACTTACTTGCACTGAATGCGGAATCTCCACAGAGAGAAACACCTCCCTCTTCTCTCTATCTCACTCGCAAAACCAGAATACCACGGAAGTCCAATGTCTGGTATGCCAGCAAGCAAGTCATGCCCCCTCAATAATATCCACAAACAAGAAACCCCATTTTACTGGGGGCCACCAACCCTGCAGAGCGGCCTCTGCCATCAGGAACGGAGAATCCTGTTGAAAGCATGCACTGCAAAAAGAAAATGCAGAGGCCCGATTCTGACTAACATAGTGCAATTTATTTATACATCGTGTCAGTGGCAGCAGATTCACTCCTTCAGTCCCTACGCGTTTCGGCATTGTTGCCTTGATCACAGGTGAGTGTATTTAAATCCAAGTGGTCACATGACCTGCACCAAATTAGATCATCCAAGTTCGTTCTGTGGTGCTTATTTTTCTTTATTGCTCAATAGCTTTATTTTAGCCAGGCGTTGCATAGGGAAACTCACCCAGCATCAGACATCCACTTCGTTACCCGGGGAAACCATAGACAGGCCTAACACACTAGGGGACACCTTCAGAATGATAATTGGGTTCAGCAGACAAGAGAAAGCTATCAATCGCATTATTCGCAGAAATTGGCCAATAGTGTTAAATGACCCAATGATAGGCCATCTGCTACCAACCAATTTAGCCATCACCCATAGCAGAGCACCCTCCATGAAAGATAAGCTGGTGCAGAATAACCCTATCAGCAAAACGTCTGAGACTTGGCTGGCCCAAAGAAAGTTTTTTTTTAAATGCAAGTCATGTAAAGCCTGTCAGCACGGTATCAATAGATCAACATACACAACACCATTTAGCAAACAGGAGCACATCATCAACAAAGCTCTCACCTGCAAAACCGATCATGTTGTATATGTGCTCGACTGCCCCTGTGGTTTGAGATATGTGGGAAGTACCAAACTACAGGGGCACAAGAGGATATTGCAACACATTAGAGCCATAAAAAATCAAGATCAAACATACCCAGTGGCTCGACATTTCGGTGAAATGCATCAATCTGATCCCAGAGATTTGAAATATTTTCTAATTGATGCCGTACAAACTAGTAAAAGAGGTGGGAACAGAGAAAAAGTCCTGCGCAAGTTAGAAACGCGATACATTCTGGAGTTCGACTCCAAACACCATGGGGGTCTAAACATCACTGAGGACCTATACACATGTCTGTATTATACATTAGGGACTCACACGACATACATCAATGTAGTCAAAGTATTTATACAATGATCATCTCTAACCCAATATAATAACTTGGGAAGATGCTGCTATGCCAATCGATATTACAGTCGAAAAAATGTTCTTTTTTAAATGTATTATATTTATCGTTTTAGCTCTTTTAGCATTATATGCACTGAGGAGATTTTCAGCACTTGCACTTTAGACAATAAGCTAAGCACTTTTTGCACTTTAGTAGTTAATGTTTACATAGTACAACCATCTAAACACAATTGTGTATGTAAGCACCTCTAGGAATTCAGAATTGGTTCATCCTGAATATCCTATTTATCCAGTACTGTATTTGGCAGAATTTGCACATTTTGTATTGTACAAGGATGTTTCTTTTATCACAGTTTTTAGCGAGCAAATTTTACAATATAATTGTTTTTATTGTAAAGCTAGTAAATCTGTTGATGGGCCAAATATGTTGCCAACAAGTGGTATCTAAACCAGTATCTATTTACATAGTCATGCTGTTCATATAATGACATCGCATTATAGATACTGAATGTGTATAGACTGTATTAGTTATGATACACAAGTAGAGGTGCTCGTCATCACAGAAAACAAGTAGTATGTTGTTTATGTTCACGGCTACATATCCTTTTTAAAGCACTTGTCACTTTAAATCAGGGTAAAAAACCGATATAAAAATCACGTGTTGACTGGTTTGCGCGTCATGTGATCAAGGCCCTCCGGGGCTGAAACGCGTTATGGCTGCCATGTAATCGAATGGAATAAAGAAATTATAAGCACTCACTCTGTGGTCCGTGCTCCATTTCAGCAAAGGAATCGCCAAGCGGCGGGTGGAGTGTTCCTGATATATATATATATATATATATATATATATATATATATATATATATATATATATATATATATACAGCATAATTCCCCAACCGGATCAGATTAAGGAGCCAGCACTCGTTGTCGTGAGGGTTCTCTTGTTTATTGCATGGATTCCAGCAAACACATGGACTCAACAGGGACGCGTTTCAGCAGACAAGCTGCCTTTCTCAACCTAACATGCGCCATATTGGTGCTTCTATTTAAAGCATGCACAACATTAAAACTGAAGATGCACTACTCTATGCACTGATTGGGTAAGTACAGGCATGTGGGCTAACGGTGTTTCATTCAAACCAGCATAATCACAATTATTTGGAAAGGACCGCAACAGTGTAAATCCTGCAAACCAAGTTGCTCTAGGATTATTTACTATCTGTGCAACAAAGCGTTATGCCCTCTAGTTCAACTTATTTTCAAAACCTCCCAACATGCTTCATAATGTTGCATACAAAACCCGGACTGGATTTATACAAGTCCTCCAATTACAAATAAAGGCATCTTCCTAATATCTTTCTTTTAAAAAGCGCACATTTTACAAGTTAAAGATCTATTTTGAAAATAAGATATAAGGTTTTAGAGCACTAGGTGAATAGTGCCCCGAGTTGGCTATTGGAATTTAAGAAATGATCAAAATGTTCCTCATATGCAGTCAATCAAACCGGAAAATATCTGATCATAAATCAATGAAAAGCAGGCTCTTGACCAGGGAGGGAGGGTGCAGGGGGGAAGAAAGAGAGAGAAAATGCAGAGAGAGGGGGGATAAGAGAAAAGATAGGGAGGTGGAAGCGGAGAAAAAGGGGGGCGGGGTTCAGTGGGAAGAGGGGGGTGAGAGAAGGGCGAATGGATGAGAGCGGGTATATAAAAGAAAGAAAACGGATGAAAAGGGAACAGAAAAGCTCATGGTCTAAAAATTTCAGCCCAAATGTACATGGAGCTCCTCATCTTGATTGAGGCCACCAGGGTGTTTGCTGTTGAGATGGATAATATACTGGGATTCTAGTCTCCTGAGGGCTCATTCTCTGTCGCCACCTCTTGTTTTGGCCGGAACCCTGTCAATCCCAAAAAAGGAAATCTTGAGAACCTCAGCCGTACTGGGCCCATGCAAAGTATTGCAATGTCTGGCCATGAGGTATGCCACATAATTTTTCTTGATGGCCCTCAGATGTTCCAGCACCCTCTTCTTGACAGGAAAAATCGTGCTGCCCACATACCGCAAACCACAGACACATACCGAAACATACACTACAAAATCACTATTGCAGTTAATGAATTGTTTGATCTTATGCTTTTTTCCACTGGGCAAAGATACCATCCTTACATTGGTACTGTGTGTGCAAGTCTTGCATTTCCCACACTTATGGAACCCTGGAAGTTCCCTCAACCATGTACCACCTTGCATGCGACCTGGCTCATTGAATATGTGTACCAAGATGTCCTTCAGTGACTTGCACCTGAGATACGTTATGTGCAGACTTGGACTGACTAGTTTGCCAATTGTGGGGTCCAACCTCACTAAATGTCAGATTTCCTGTTTCCTTTGCCTCTGTGATTTTGGCTTAAGCAGACTGTCTCTGTCAATCTTACTCACTTTCAACTGGCAGGTTCCACCACCTCGTGTGTGTACCCTCTCAGAAGGAGGGGATACTCCATTTGAGTTTCGTTGGATGGTGGCTACTGGCATGCAGGATACTGTTTCCCGCAGTTGCCTTCCTGTATAAGCTGGTCTGTATGGTTTCATTCTGGACTTCAACCAGTACATCCAAGAAATCTATTCTGCTTACACTGGTTTTACTCGTGAACTTAAGGTTAAGATCGTTATCGGATATCTTGTCCAAAAACTCATCTAGACTTCTTAGTGGACCATCCCAAATGAGAAAGATATCGTCTATATATCTTGTCCACAAAGCCAGGTGTTGAGTGTATTTGTCAAACCTCTCTGACCAGATGCATTCAGATTCCCACCAGCCCATGAACATGCAGGCATAACTGGGCGCGAAGCAGCTACCCACAACAGTCCCCGTCAGCTGCCTGTACCACTGGTAGCCAAATAGAAAATAGTTATGCTCATGACAAAACTATAGCATCTCGAGAAGAATCATGGTGTGGACATATTACGCTATCGGTCTGTCCCTCAAAAAATGCCTACATGCCTTCAAGCCCAAATCATGTTGAATGCAGGTATACAGGGAGACTACATCCACTGTTGCCAAAATTTATCTGGATTTCTATGGGATGCCTGAAACCTTGGAAATGAAATCCATGGTATCACGACAGTATGAGGGGAGGCTACACACATATGGGAATAAAAAATGGTCAAGATTTATTGAATTATTCTCTAAAAGACTGTCATTAGCCGATACCAGGTCTACCTGGTGGGTTAGTGCTGTGTTTGTGGACTTTGGGCAACATATAGAAGCAGGGGGTCACAGGGTTCTTAACTGTTAAAAACAACAATTCATCCTGACTCAACAGCCCATTTAAGTGCCAGTTCGAAAGCATATATGAAAAACATCAATAGTTAGTCCATATTGAGCTGCTTTAGTTTTCATATAACTGCCTGAAAAGTCCAGTTATCTCTTAGCCTCCGCCATGTATTTCTTCACCTCCCACAGAACCACAGTCCCCCCTTTATCAGATGGCTTGATGACAAAAGAAGTAGCTTTTTTCAAGGATTCCAATGCTGCTTGTTGGCCTTTAGTTAAATTCTCTGCAGCATGATTAGTATTGTTGGCCCCCAACTTAATGAGATCATGCACAACTACCTCATGGAAAGTGTCAATGGTATCATGTGGAGTAGCTAGGTTAAATCTAGATTTTGGTTTGAAGTCGCTGTGCTTCCTTTTATAAATTTCCAAATCCAGATTGCAGAGAAGTTCCCATTCAGAGGCCCAGTCCCTGTTTCCTAGCTCCAGTTCCCTATATACATAATTGCATTCTACCCAGGAGTAAAGCATGAATATTGTTAACATTATTCTCAATCTCAAAAATATATTCTTATTGATGTCTAGTCCCAAATCCACAGATGTTGAATCTTTGTGTACCTCTTCTATTAGCTACAATGTTTGACATTTGCCCATAGTGGCCCAAATGAATAAAAATGACATGGTATCTTATGTATATAGGCTTTCTCTCTTGTGCTATTTTCCAATATATGTTCATTTCATGGGATTTCTTCCAGTATACATTTCTCCTTCCTTGTACAAGTCAATTCTGTATGGTTACTTAAAATTAGTAGCAATATGCTCAATTATACTGAATGGGGTCCAAAGAGATGTACCTAGATTATAAATTACCAAGTACACTTGCACTCACTTGCCTGGACATTTTAGGATAGAATTATTTTATCCTGTGTCAATTCATGTTAATAATGTCCTTTAAGGTGTTGTGACTTCTTCAATCTACCCGAGCAGTGAGTGCTAAATATATAAAGCTCATTAGTTAGCCTGAGCCACAACCCACATTATCTTTCCCAAATTATTTTTCCATCAATACTGTTTTGAGAGTACTGGCATTTCTATTTTAAACAATTACATCCTTAAATATGTGTGAGCAGCATGCCTCAAATTCTGTTGAGACACCGTTGATCATTTGGAAAAAATGATAAATGTAACTCTGTAGCACAGTTCTATCACTGAAAGAAAGCTCATATCTGAAAAAAAACATGCTCACTTTGTGCACTCGGTCTGTCAGCTACTGACTTCAAAATTGTAATTGAAATTATAGAGCTCTTTCTACCCCTCATGAGGCATCAAACTGCTTTTCAGCGAGTAGCTACTCCAGAACAAAAAAGGATTTGTGGTGGATTAGTATATGGAAATATGAGTTAATGTGAGCGGTGGCCATGTGAATCTATTATTTGGATTGAATAGAATAATGAAGGGATAGAAGTGGGAAGAGTCTAGAGAGTGTTATTTGGGAGTTCATAGTATTAAGATGAGGTTTGGGATAAGTAAAAAGGAGAGCTGGAGGAGGGAAGAATCTCTAGAAAGGCATTAACCCCTTGACCGCGCGCAAATGCGCCGCGGTGCTGGCGAAATAATGAGTGGGCGGGGTTCAGACGGCCCCCGGCCGTCCTCCGTACACACGCCCACTGTGACGTCGGATGGCCGGGGGCCGTCCAACGCATGCAAGGGGTTAAGGAGAGCATAGTAGTAAAAATAGGTTTGGAATGAGTCAAGGAAGGGATACATGAGGGAAGAATTTAGAAAGGGTTGTTTGGGAGATCATAGTAGTAAAATGAGGTTTGGGGTGAGCCAGGAGGGATAGAGGAAGAAAGAGTCTAGAATTAGTTACTCTGGAGATGTATAGCAGTAGAGTGAGGTTTTGAATGAGTCAGAGTGGAGGTAGAGGATATATTCAGAGAGGTATAGGGTAAGAAAGAGTAGTGTTTTGGGGAGTGTGAACGTTTTTTTCTCTATTTATTTCTTTGTATGTGGGCATGCCTCATGTATAATCAAAGGGTCATCAGGGCACAAGAGCCGGTAACATCAGCATCAATTACAGGTGGCATAGATCAGACACACACCACAACCACACAGCCAAACTGCAACATGCAGAAAAATAACACACAACTGCAGCACCAGCGCGACACGTATCTATTAGCACAGATTGCAAGGAAGATGCTGCAGGCTGCAACAACTGCACCATAGTCTCAGACAAACAGCACAACATACAATGACTGGCAAACATAGCAACATGGAGTAAGAGACACCTAAAAAAAATATACATTGGAAGATGTTGTATTGTGCCTCCTTTGACTAACACAACGATATACTTTTCAACTGATATGTTGTAGTGAGTGGTATATTTATAAGTACAGTAAAGCTAGAACATGTCGCAGGGGGAGCTGGCACGAGGACCGGTGACCTGCAGCCTACACATTTATGGCTGCAGTCAGCATATTAACCACTGCACTATTTCACCAAGATTAAAGTCGGAGGGCAGTAGATTGCACACACTACTCTGCATTACGTGCATCACCCCCTGCTTGTATCTCACTCATATTTTACCTGTAGCACACAAGGCTTCTGTATTTTCCCTCTGCTTTCTTTTTTTCATTACTTTCCCTTTTCTCTCCTTTTCTGTCCTTCATTTCAAGCTGCTTCCTTTTGTCTGCAGCCTCTCCTTTCTTTCACCTTTCCCCTTGGTTGCTATGTTTTGATGATTTCTCTCTTTCCTTCCCTTATACTGTGATATATTCTTTTTCTCCCATTTGGCATTGTCCACTTTGTTCCACATGAATTCTTTATCGCACCCCACTCTGTATGTTTTTTCTGCTCTGTTATTTCTCTTCATTCTTCTCTTCTCTCCTTTTCTCCCCTTCTTTTTTACTCAGTTCTTTTTTCTTTGTTAGGTTTTTTCTGTGTTTGCCCTTCCAATGTCTCTTTAAAATTGCTTGCTTTTTCACTTTTATCGTCCAACCTTGTTTCAGCCCCCCTTACATTTTTATTTCTTTTTCTCTCCACCTTCCTTTCTTGATTCTGTGCATTGGGCACAGGTGCTAATTAAGTGAAGAGAGCAACAAAATGACATTCATGAATAGAGCAGTTGATTGCGAGCTTGTGGTGAAAGGGCTCCCTTTACAAATTCAGTGAACATTTTTGTTAGATAATGGCTGCTGATTAAAATTCCTGAAGCTCTGCCCTTTTTAGTTCGAGCCGGGGCAGTGCTTGGACTGCTCTGCGAAGGTATGCTGCATTCAGTCTATGGGCTTCTCAACACACCCCGTGCTTCTGGTTGGTTGGTTGGCCTGCCTTTCCAAAATTCCTTTACTCTGGTTGCTTAATAGTGTAGATCTGTCCCACCTTTGGGTGCTTGGTTGCCTCCCAGCAGACATCACCGTTTGATTCTTTTGGTTGGCCATCTCTGGCCATCTGTTGCCTCCTCGCTCGCAGCCCCTCCCTACCATCATCATACATGCCAACCCTCCCGATTCAGGTGGGAGACTACCGATTTCAAGGCTAGTCTCCCGCCTCCCGATTCCTGCAAGCAGAAACCCGATTCCTCGGGGGTTTCAGCTGACAGGGCTTGGTATTGTGTAACGTGAAAAAACAACAAAGCCTCATTAACATGCAAATGGCCTTTTAAAGACCTGTGAAGTACTCGGTGCGGGTGCGGCTCGGCTGTGTGTGTGCCCAGGAAGCTGTCTCAGCCTGGGCTACCACACAAGAGGGGGGGGGAGGCCATACTTGACAGTAACCCGATTCAAGGCCCCATTCTCCCGATTATTTTTTTTAAATCTCCCACTTTGCTCTTCTGAAATGTTGGCATGTATGCATCATTGCTTTCCTCACTCAATCTCCCTGGTGCCTTTACCACACCCCCACCTCCCATCATCCCTGCTAGAAATAGGGTACTTTGGTTTAAATATTATATATACCCTTGATGCTTCGACGCTACTTTTAAGTTCTCTTAATCTGCCATTTTTTTCCCTTCGCTTTTCACTTTCTCTGAACATTTCATGCATCAGTAAATGATGTGAAAACGTTCATATAGCCCATCTCTGTCATTGTGTGGACTGAGAGTACGTAAGTTGCTTATTTTTCACTTGTTTTATTTACAACTAGCACTCATGTTGGTGGGTGTACGATGCATGCTTTTTATCAGCACAGCGGCCTCCCGCTTCATGTTTTTTGTAAATGACTTTATCTTGCCATGCTGCCCCTCCAACACCTCTGCACATCGCTGCTTCCACAACGGCCCTGTAAATCTTTATTTTAATGCTCATTAAGATATCACAGGGACACTTTCTTTCAATTTCATGTTGATCCGGAATAGGGTCCAAATTCAATAATGAGCGTGCACTGCATTCTGGGTTTTTTAATGTACTGTTGACGAGCTTTCTGAATATTTTAAAGACACACAGTACTGCAGCTTTTTATAAATTGCTCCCATGTTTTTGATAGCAATGGGGATATTGTTTTCAAACAGAAAAAAACACACGCATTCAAGCACAGACAGCCATCCGCCGTCCTGTCCGCAGACACAGAAGTGCAAATGAGATTCTCCCCTCTCCCAGAAGTGCAATAATCCCAAAATGTATGTAATGTTGATAAGCTTTCTGAATATTTTAAAGACACACAGTAATGCAGCTTTTTATAAATTGCTCTCATGTTTTTGATAGCAATAGGGATATTGTTTTCAAACAGAAAAAAACACATGCATTCAAGCACAGACAATCATCCGCCCTCCTCTCCGCAGACACAAAAGTGCAAATGGGATCTCCCCTCTCCCGGAAGGGCAATAATCCCAAAATTATGCCTGAGGAGAGGAGATCCCATTTGCACATCCACATCCGCAAACTCGAAAGCAGACAACCATCTGTGATAAAAGACTGCGTCCTCCCCTTCCACTCCACAACAGCAACCCCATAAACATAAACATTCCTGGCCATCAGAAGAAATGGTATATTTTAGAAAAAAGTAGCAATGCAAGGCAATACAAGTGTCTATCTCTATTGTGACTTCAATCACATAGTGTGCATAATACAGTTGTTCGATAAGCTTTGTACAGAAAATCGCTTCACAACAAATACAGTATATAAAACATAGAACTGCAGCTCCTGCAACCCCAATGACGGGGTTAGATGTGAAATGTGGAAAAGGGTGCCATTTTCTCATTTGTTTAATCATGGTAATGTGTCCCTCAAATTTTTAGCTGAAGAACACTATGCACAGAAAGGAACAGCAGGCTCTGCTAGGCACAATGTTACAATGTTATACAATCTCAAAAACAAGAGAGCGGCCCCACTATGCCAAGAGACAGGGTACCTTATACAATTAATGTATCACAAAACAATTTCTCTTGGATGACTTCACTCATTCATCATATCTCACACTCTATTGTTCATATAATTTTCACATATCCTACGTTCATTGTTAAGATAGGACCCATCAATCAATTATAAAGATTTGTTTAAAGACACATTTATTAAAAAAAATTATAATCATGTGGAGAACAGTTCATATACAAAACAATTTATTATAGTTAAAAACAGTCCTAAAATTGGTCTCAAATTCATTAAAACATAATACAAAAGCATTAAAACGAGAGACAATCAAAGTGACAAACATATGTCATCACAAACATGTTAATTCGATTGAATCAATGTTACCCAAGTATGTGGATTCTGTTATGCATAGACTTCAAAGTTCCTCAAATTTAACAATAGACAACAAACGAAGCGTCAACGCGTTTCGGTGGACCACGTATTATTAAGCCACCTTCTTCAGGACCAAAATCTTAATCTCCCTCTCAAAGATAAAATAATATAATGTGTCCCTGCATAAAAACAAAACATATATCACACTATGATCTTATTCATCACGTGAAAAAATAATATCAACATCTCAAAGTAATCACCTGATTTTAACAGACCTTATATCTGTAATAGCTGAGATTCTTATACATATCAAAGAAACTGTTCAATTAATTTATAATTGTTCAAAGGGCCCATATCTATAGTACAAACAGCAACCATTCTTACCCACGCAGTCCAACTTTCCATTCTTTAATCAATCATACCAAACTCATCTCCTTTTATGATATGAAGGTGAGGTGAATTAACCACTTAAGTTCAGGGACAAGGGGGGCCTTCTTCCTTCCACCTATCATCTCCCAAAGTAATAATATTGATAATACTTTATGGGTTTACTCCTCCTGCAAAGTTTAGGAATACTGATTGTGTCCCATTCCGGTTTACTCGGTATTGCCACCCACCATGGTGCTGTATATGGGAATTAGGGGGCTCCCATTCAGTGAACCTCCCTCCATCCACCTCTCATAGTGGTGATGTTAATCATACCTTTTATTTATGATCCTCCTATGGAGTTAAGGGATATCGATTATATCCCACTCAGATTTATTCAGTATTTCCACCCACCATAATGCTGTGTGCGAGAAATGGAGGAAATAGTTAAATACAGAGGGGACATGGGTAAAAAATCTCACCCCTATTCCCAACTGATTTCTACAGATCCAGGACCCACCTTGGGCAGTGTACTCCAATCGGTCTCCAAATGCTTAGGAGAACATAATGTGGAAGGCCCCGAAAAATACAGAAGACCTAAAAGGCAACAACAGGGATCATATCCCTATTAGAAATTATATTTAATCACTAGCTGTGTATATCATTCAAAACATCTGTCATCAAGTCAATATCACATACCTATCTCTTCAGAATATAGAGATTGGGACTAAAAAGCCCTCCAATGGTTTACAGCCAATTACAGCAGTGTCCGCCCCATCGATGTTGTGCTTTCATGCACCTCGGGGGCTCTAGAAATCAAGAATATAAAAACCCATGTGTAAAAAAGTTCCTGAAAAATTGTTTTTGTTAAAGGGGTCAGCTTTATTATCCATTAAAAAGCTTTAAATAAAGCCATTCCTATGACCTAATGGTATACTACCACTGTTTGGTTGTATAGTGCTTATAGGCCCATAAAGTCCTAACTATCACTCACCAATAAAATCCCTTTCGGGCCGCTATACACGTCCTGTTCTTTGTGGAATCGGAGAAAGGATTAAGAATCTCCAATTCTCGCTTTAAATATACCTGTGTAACAAGGCACAGCAGCGGCATGGAGTTCTACGTCCCATAATCACGGGACGCATGTCGTAGCATGTGACAACGCACGTCGTACGAGATGGCCAATCTATTTGTGTGATTACGACAATGGCCGCCATCTTGTAGTAGTCAGAGATGTCTGCCCAGTCAAATAAAATGATACATTAATTCTAGACGCGGTTAAACATAGGACGAATATACCATCTGCTTTATTAATGATGTTCCTCAAGGAATTCTTGTAGCGTATAAAATATTTCCATTGGTTATAATGGTAAAACTATTATTGCTCCCATAGCGGAATGATAAACCGCCATGTGGTACTGCAAGCCTGACTCAATATAAACGAGTGATAATTTCCTTATACCCATAACTAATTTTTAACTACGTTACGTGAAGAACCCCCAAAATTCATGTATCTCGTAACGGCCCTTCATAGTTTTGAGCTTTCTGTTTACAAGTGTGAATCATTTTGGCCTGTTCAAAAATGTCAGGTTGGAAGAACCACTCCCTGGTGGATGGGTGCACTTTATCTTTGAAACTAATTAGTTTCTCCTCTATGATATAATATATGCTTATAATCACACAAGACACTTTGGTGAAATTATCTTCTGATTACATCATCAATTTATTGATATTTTCCATATCTTTTATATGAATCCTCCTCCATTTATATAATGACATCCAAATATTTGAGCAAACCCAATGCATTTCGGGTCTAAGATGACCCTTCATCAGGGGTCTCTGAAAATGACATAAAAACAAAAAGCCAGTTCAGTCCTACCCAAATATGACTTAGTACACAATCATTAATGAAGCCTAATAAAATTAACGCTGCTTGAAACAATGATTCAAAGTCAGTGCTCTTAATGATTGTCCTAAACCAAAACCACGATTACCACATATTTGCGTGCTTATGATACCCTGCTTCATACTACCGTCATATGCTGAACGAAGTTAAAATTATTAGTGCTCACTAGTGCACAGAAGTTTTGTGAAGTATCAAAATACAGCAAAAAACAAGAAAACCAAACCGAAAACCAGTTCTACCCAATGTTAAAAAACCAAAATTTATCTACACCCAGTGTCCGACACGACTCAGTGTCTCCTATAATTATTAGAAGAGAAACAGAAACAGCGTGATAAAAGACTGAAAAACCGTTTACACCCAGTGTCAAGCATTCATACGACTACAAAGTGTATCCATATTCCTCACCCTATATCCTGAAAGAATGTGTTTGGAAATGAATCCACGTTCCGTGAAAGCTGCACGCTGAATCTTCGGTACAAGTTCAACAATACGCTCGCGTAATGACGTATCTAAATACCCAGAATTGTCCCGATTCTTAAAGTGAAAGTGTGTACTTCTACTGCTGTTAGTGACATGCGAGTGCGTGATAAAGATAGTGAATTCAAAAGGTCTCGTTATGTTTAAACCTGCCAAAAACGTATCGTTAAACAATACAATTGTGGTGTCTTGAAGCTTAGCATTTCCTTAATAAGAAGATATTATAATGTGTAAGTCACAAACCAACAGTGAACACGAATGAAGAAAAAAAAAAAAAATGAAACAAAATGGAAATAAACTAAACCATGCAATATCCGTCACAATCAGTATTGGTCAATGCTTCATAAAAAGCAAGTGAGTTCTATGCGGTCGTTCAGTCCTTGTGGCTGCATCGTATAACATTTTTTGATCCAATAAAATTCCGAACGCAAAAGTTGTTTATGTGGATCAACGTCTGATCGATTTTTAAGCACTTCCAAGATAATGTAGCGTACTTGTGAGATGTTATGTCCGGCTTCTTGCCAGCGCATCGCTACAGCTGATTTCACATTCTTCAGTCGAATATTACTTTTATGTTCAGTAATTCGAACTTTAATTTTGCGTTCTGTCTTGCCTACGTAGATCTTTCCACAAGGGCATTTCAATGCATACACCACATTGGCCATGTCGCATGTACTAGAATTTTGTAATGAGATGATTGTTTCTTTTGTGTTATGTGTGAATTGGTTTCCAACTATTACATTGTTGCAGTGTATACAATTAGCGCATTTTTGAATGCCCTTAAGTATATCCCTTGGGCTTTTGGTTCTCCTACTTGACAACAGTTCTTTAATGTTGCGAGAACGTTGAAATGCAAAAACAAGGTTGTTATCAAATAACGATTGAAGATCTGGTTCTGTTTGAATCATAGTGCAATGTTTTTTGATGATATTTTTAATTTGATTTGCTTTGGTGGAATGCTTCAAGATACAAACAATCGGCTTTTCTTTAATCAATTCTTTAGGTTTCAACAATTCTTGTCGATCAAGAGTAATTGCTTGTTTGATGGATTCTTCCACAATGTGATTGGGGTATCCTCTTTGCTTGTATCTCATGGCATATTTATTGATTGTTTCCACAGCTTCATTTGAATCTGATGTGATCCTTTTTAACCTGATAAATTGAGAAAACGGAAGATGCCGTTTTAATGACTCCTGGTGGAAGCTTTTGTAATGTAAACAATTATTACGATCTGTTTCTTTAGTGTTCACATTCGTTTTGATTCTCTTTTCATCAATCTGTACTAAGACATCCAAAAATGCGATTTTTTCTTTCTCAATTTGATATGTGAATTTTATGTGTTCATGACACCGATTGAGCTCCATTATATTGTCCTGAAGTTGTTTCAATTCACCCTTCCAAATAATGAAAATATCATCAATGTATCTTTTAAAGATAACCACATTTTCAAGCCATGTTGGGTTTTGGAGAATGTGATCATGTTCAAATTTAGACATAAACATATTCGCATATGAAGGGGCTCCCGCGAAGCCCATCAAAGTTCCATTACATTGCGAAAAAAGGTTTCTTTCCACTGGAAATAGCTGTGATATAGTGCGAAATGAATTAACTCCAGTAAAAAAATGTTTATTAGCTCCTGATAATTCATTGTTTAAAAGAAACCATTCTATTGCTTCAATTCCTTCATTATGCAGGATGGAAGTATATAAGGCGGTGACATCCACCGTACATAACCACCATGATTCTATGTCTTGTTGTTCCAATGACCTAAGTATGTTTAGGAATGCCGTTGTATCCTTGATATGAGTGTCCCATTTCTGTACCATAGGTTGAAAAAAGAGATCTAAATATTGTCCAATGGGTTCAGATATAGATCCACAAGCAGATACTATCGGTCTGAATGGAGGTTGCATTAGATTTTTGTGCACTTTTGGCAACATGTAAAACAGCGGGCGGCGTGGATATTCAATATACAGAAACCTATAGGTCTTTTCAGTGATCTATTTCATTTCTAGGGCATTATCCAGAATTTGTTTCAAGATCTTTTGGAATTCTTTAGTTTGATCTTGTTCCAATTGTAAATAGATATTTTTATCTTGCACGTGAGAATTCACATTCTTCTCATAAAATTCTGTGTTCATTACCACTATTGCCCCTCCTTTGTCTGCTTTTTGAAGCGTGAGTTGATGATTCTCAGCCATGTTTTGTAAAGTGCTCCATTCGTTTTTAAAAAAATTGCGATTTTTTTGTTTCTGTGAAATTTATTTTATTTACTTCTATTTTAATGAGTCGTTCAAAAGCATCTATGGTTTTATGAGAAATTGGAGAACAAAAAGTACTTTTGGCTTTAAATTCCTTGTAGTCAGATTCCTCTTGTGTTTGAACTGATGTTTGAACTGATGTTTGAATGGTACTAAAAAAATATATAAGTCACATGGATCGCAAAAATTTGAAGATTGAGATTTCTGTTTCCACCACATTGCTGTGATAGGTTGGTATAAAGGATGTTCCTTTGTTTAACAGAGCTTTTTGTGCTTTGGTTAAGATGACGTTAGAAATGTTGATGACTAGGTCGCTTTTGTCTTGCTCCGTAGAGTTCTTCTGCTTCAATATCTGTTTCCTTGACCCCTCCGGGTCTTTCTGTGTTTGGCGCATTGTTTGCTGCTGGACTGGTGGACAAAAAAGACACCTTTGTTGATTTTGGACCTGACATTCCTGTGGATTGTTGTGCAAATGTTCCTGCAGTGCTAGCTAAAGGTGGTCTATTTTGCGCGACATCAGAATCAGAAACCATACTCTCCTGTGATGAACTTATGTTGGATTTGTGTTGCCATTTTCTTTGATTGTATACTTCTGCCCAAGTATACACTTCTTCTAATTTGTAATCAATTGTGTCTCTTCGATATTTCTTAATTTTACGGTCATGAATTTCTTTTGCATATCTCTCCAATCTTTGATTAATATCCTCCAATGAATTGCTCAAGTTCTCATCCATTTGTTTATCCAATTCACTTTTAATTGTTGTTATTTCCTCTTCTAGTGTCTTAAGAATGTTAGATAATTCTTCTATGATTAATAAAATCAAATCCAAGGAAGATTTATTTAAAATTTGATACCATTTCTCTGCGAATGCTTTGTTGTTTCTACATAACATTGGTTTTAAAGCTATGCGGAGACCTCTTGGAATTCTTTTTGTCTTGTGGTAATATATTAGGGTAGTAGCATGTAGTCTTTGATTTATTTATATTTTGCTCACATATTCAAATTGTTTTAATAATTGTGTAACAGTATTTTTTTTTTCCCTCATATGACCTCCGTAGCTACTGCCGCCTCTCGACCTGGTCCACCTCTGGCGCAGATAACTTTGATGGTTCTTAGTCTCAGCTGGTATTTTCTTTACGGGGAATGCCCGTTTATACTCAACTTGAGCTGACCCAGAGGTTTTAATCATAGGAACTTATCCTGTACCCTGATCTATTATAAGGTAACCTCAAATAATCTCAAAGAGGGTCATCCAACCAATTCCAAAACAACCCAGTATCAAGCCTCTCTCTAGAAACATTTACCCTCTGATCAACAGCTCTAAAATACTTGACTGAATTCCACCAGGCATTCCAACTGGGAGGAGTTTCCTGGCGCCACAGCTTACAAATCTCTCTCCTTGCCAACAAAATCAGATAAAACACCAATTTATATTGTGGCCCAGTCTGGTCTTGTACCCCACCCAACATAGGTACAGTGCCAAATAAAATGAGAGTTGAGCTTACCTCCACATCGGCACCCATAACCCTGGAGATAGTCTTACCAACATCAGTCCAAAATTCTTGTATCTTTGGGCAAAAAGTGAATACATGAACGTCATCCGCATTCTGGAATCCACACCTCCAGCATCTAGCTTCTCCTCCACCCTTCATTCTGGAAATTTTAAGCGGGGTCTAGTATATCCTATGGAGTGTGAAAAAGTGGTTTCTTCTGAGTGCAGCAGATTTATTCACAGGGTAAAGCATGTCTATAGATACTTGCCATAACTCTTTCCGCTCTTCACTCGGCAAGTAATTCTCCCAGACCCGGTATGGCTTATCCATCCTCTTTCTGCTGCAGCCAGAAGATAGTTATACCACAGAGCAGCTTCTTTCTTCCTTGGGGCCAGATTTTGAAAATCATTTTCCATATGATTGTCCTCCAAAAGAGACCAGCTTTGACTCTTACACCATGATGTAAGCTGGTAGAATTTAAATCTAGACAAGGTTCCATTAGTGGTATGGCTCCAGAATTCCCTAGGATGACATTTGTTACCCACTACCACCTCTCCCCAATGTGAAACTCCTGCCTCTTTTAGTGGCTGAGCTAGAGCGTCCAAAAGGCTCTCTGGCGTTCCAGGAGAGTCCCACACCGGTGCCCATTCGCTGTAATAGGTAAGCCCCAAGCAGTCTCGACAGTCCGACCATAACTTGGCCGCCATACCCAGCGTCTTCAGGCAAACTTTTTAAAAAAAATTAGGAGTGCCAAATTTATACATAGAGCCATACTCTCCTACCCCATCCAACATGGCTTTGAACATGCTGCCAATTAGTGAATTATCTGGGGTAAGCAGTAACATCCTGGCATTTTTTAATTGGTAAGCCCAACAATAGAGCTGAAGATCTGGTAAACCCATACCTCCTTGGATTAATTTGCACATGAGGGGGCAGATTTACAAGCCCCTTGCGCCACTTTTGCGCCGCCGTTGCGTCACTTTTGTGACGCAGCGGCGACGTAAACCATGCGCCACGTTGCGCATTATTTACAACGTGACGCATCTAGGGAGATGCGTCACGTTGTAAAGCCCTGCGCCACATGAAACCTGCGTCAGGTTTCATGTGGGCGTTCCTCCGCAGGGTGGGCGTTCCGTCGAAGGAAAGCCTCGTAAAAGTGACGCAGTGAAATCTACAAGATTTCACTGAGTCACTTTTCCGACTGCGCTGCGACGAATCCTTACGCCTGCTTCAAGCAGGCGTAAGGAGTGGCGCACCACGTTAGGTATGGGCAGCCCACGAGCATTGCTGGAGTTGCGTTGCGCTTGCGACACGACTCCAGCAATGCGCCGCCCTTGCGCCACAGGATGCGACACGCATCGGCCTTTCCTTGCGCCACGGGGCGCCGCATTGTAAATGCGGCGCATCCGTGGTGGCGCAAGGAGAGAATTGCGTGTCGCAACTATTCTGGCGCATCCCTGCTGATTTGCAGGGATGCGCCAGAAGTTGTAAATCTGCCCCAAGGTTTTTCCAGGACAACCTAATCCCTTTGCCTGCCCAGATAAAAGAGGAAATTTTGCCTTGAATTTTAAGAATCTCAGCTTTTGGAAATTCTATTGGTATATTATTAAAAAGATAAGTGTGTTTCGGGAGGACACACATTTTAATCAAATTAACCCGGCCAAAATGAGAGAGTGGTATGTTCTGCCATCTTTTTAAAAGGAGCTCAACTTCCTTTGAGACTCTATCTAAATTAACTCGTGGGATTTCCCTAGGATCTTGGGTTATTGTAATTCCAAGGTATCTAAGATCTGTAGCGTTGGACCCCTCCTGATTGGCAATATTCCATGCCATAATCTCCATCTTATCTTAATTTATTTCATAACCAGAAAACTTTCCAAAAGTTTAAGTTTCAAAGATAAGTTCCTGTAGTGTGATGTCCACATTAGAGGAAAATACAACTAAATCATCCCTATATAGAGCTATTTTCCTAACAAACCCACCAATTTTAAAAGGAGCAATCCTTTTATTTAATCTTAGACTCTGGGGCAGGGGTTCTATGTAGATATCAAATAAAATAGGGGACAATGGGCAACCTTGCCTAGTGCCGCGTTCTATGTTAACAACAGGAGAGAGGCTTCCATTAACCAGAATCTGAGCCCGTAGTGATCTATACATTTTTTTAATAACTTCTCTAAATCCGAGAGTAAAGCCCAAGACATTCAAGGTTCTATCTAAAAAACGCCAATTTACACGATCAAAGGCTTTAGCCGCATCGACCGTAATGATTGACAAAGGGAGACCCTGTGATGATGCCATATCCACTGTTCCGACTAAAGTATATACCAGATCTGACATCTGCCTACCCGGAAGAAAACCCCTTTGATCTTCATGGATTATTTGGCCAATAATCTTACAAAGCCGTTTATTTAAAATCCCTGCAAAGACCTTATAATCGACATTTAATAAAGAAATTGGTCGATATGAGTGACATTGAAGAGAATCCTTACCGGGCTTCAAGATCAAGGTAATAACTGCATCACACCATGAGTCCGGCAAGGGAGATATACCCTTTAGTATTTCATTAAACAGTTTCAGCCAAACTGGAATGATTTCTTCCCTCAACATCGAATAGACCTCGATCGGTATTGCATCCGGGCCTGCAGCTTTCCCTTTTTTAGCAGAATCTAACACATCTAATATCTCGCTCCCTGATATTTCTAGAGAGAGAAATTCGTGATTGGCCTCAGTTAATCTTGGAAGCTGTTTATCTTCCAGCCACCTATCCATATGCTCCTCCACCCCCTGAAGATCTTCATGATATAATTCTTGGAAGAACTCTGAAAAGGCCTGTTCTATTTTATCTTTTTCCTCTATAAGTTGTGTACCCACTTTGATCTTACTTATGTAATTGTTAGCTCTATCAACCCTGGTCTTCATGGCAAGGAGCTTACCACAATTCTCCCCTTGATCAAACTCCCTCATTTTACTTATCTCCCATTTTTGGTGTAAAATCTCTTCTGACTTAAGTCTGAATTTTAACTGAAGCTCCTCCACTCTCTTAATCTGTCTGACTTTCTCCGGGTCATCAGGAGGGCACGCCTTTAAGACAGCTTCTGCGCCCGCTATCTGTTGTTCTAAGTTGACCAGATCTTCCCTCTCCGACCTAGCCCACCCCACTACAGCCCCTTTTAGTATCCCCCTCAGCCAAGCCTTGAAGGAATCCCAGACGATATGTAGGGGGGCAGACCCTAAGTTATTATAAAAAAAGGTGTCAGTTTCAAGCTTCAAAAAGCCCGGAGTAGAAGATAACAAGAGGAATCTCCTATTTAATGTCCATCTCCTCATAGAGAGTTCTGGAGGAAAGTTCAATTTAAAAACCATAGCTCCATGATCCGATAAGTGAATAGACAGATATTTAATTAGACTAACCTTATGGACTTCCGAGTGCTCCGTAAATACATAGTCAATTCTAGAGTAGGGAGAGTTCTTTTTGCTATAGAAGGAGTACTCCCTAACCTCTCCATGTTTTTTCCTCCACACATCACAAAGGTTAAAAACTTTTAAGATATTCAAAAGATGTGCCTTAAGACGGGGAGCTGCTATCTGTGTACGAGGAGAAGACCTATCTAGCTTATTGTCTAAGAGCACGTTAAAGTCCCCACCCAAAATCAGAGGGGCCTCAAAATCAGCCAGGGCAAGACAAAGGGTATTCAAAGGTGTGATATCATCTTCATTAGGCCCATAGTAACTAACTACAGTATATTTGACCCCCTTAAATTTGATTTCCACAATAACCCAACGTCCTCTATCATCTACCTGCCACTTAGTAAGCTCAACTCCCGAATTCAGTTTTAGTATTATAGCAACCCCTTTTGAGCAGCATTGCTGATCAGAGGCTATAATTTTGTCAACCCATTTTTGTTTACCAAATAATGCCATACACTCTGCTTGTAGAAGATGGGTCTCCTGAATCAGAAGAATTCTAGCTGAACTGTTTCTTAAGTATTGAAGTATCAGGCGCTGTCTTCCTTTAACTCTCAAGCCATTAACATTCCAGCTTAAAAATTCAAGGCATTGATTCCCTCCCTGAGTAGGCCTATCCCCCATCATAGACCAGGCTCCACCCTCTGCTGTAGCTACTGAAGGTTGTTACGTCACATGATTTTAGTGCTTTTTTTTATTTTCTCCCAATGCTCCCCACCAAACAACGTGAAAACCCCCACTACCCCCCACCTCTCCCCCGCTCCCCCCCCCAACTCGCAGGAACCCTCCCAACTACCTATCGGCAATGAATATTGCCTTTTGAGCCGAAGACCCCTAGCCTCCTATGTGGGTAGTAAAATCAAAAAGAAAATAACGTTGGATGCTGAATCCCTTGCACCGCACATTACACACTAGAGTTACATTGTACAAGAAAACTGTCTACCTCCTCCAGAAACCTAAAGTTATATGTAAAATATGTTAAAAAAAAATGTAAGTCCGTTTTTATATAGCGCAGCTACTCACCCTTACGGGTCTCAAGGCGCTGGGGGCCGGAGTGGAAATTAAGTGAGCTATTGCCCAGAGTCACATGGTGCTGAGCTGAGCTGCCGCCGGAGCCGGGGATTGAACCGTGAACGCTGTGCTCCGAAGTCAGCTGCCCTGGCCACTGCACCACACCTCTCCACTAAAGTTATACATTTTATTTGCCAAAACTACTTTCAAGAAGGCAGGAAACCACAGCTGGACTTCGGCTCCTAAATCCTTTAAAGCATCCATCCGCTTTCCCAGCTCCCATCTTCTGTCCTCCGTGACCCGGGAAATATCAGAGCGGACTCTGAAGGAGGCATCCTGGACCTGTATAGTTTTAAGTTTAAGGGCCGCCCCCAATAATTGCTCTTTAAGAGTATAAGAATGTATATAGACCAGAATCTTTCTAGGTTTTTTTTGGTCCGGATTTAACTTAAAAGGATCTCTATGAATTCGCTGAATTTCGGCTTCCCAAACAGGAGCCGATGCTATCTGGGGAAAAGCTTTGGTCAAGATATTGATAACATAGGATTTTAGGTTATCCCCTTCCAACCCTTCTTTTAAATCCAGGATCCTGATGTTATTCCTTCTTGATGTGTTTTCCAGCCTCTCCAGTCTCTCTGCCAAGTCCAGCTCTCTCTCTTTTAGTCTGATTACTTCTTGGGCATTGTCTTTGACCTCCTGCCCCAGATCCCCCACCTTTTGTTCTAGGGCCTCCATCCTGTGTGTAAGTGCCAAAAAGTTTTCTTCTAAACCAGTACAGTTATCTTGTATTTTTTTTTGGTTTGCTTCAGAGGTGGAGAAAAGAGCACCAATTTCTAATGTCAACTGTTTTAGCAACCCATGCACTGTTTCCGTGCTCTGAGCAAGAGCCTCTGATGGCGTAGATGGCGTGGTCCCTACCTCCCCTGGTTCTTCCCCAAGTTCTTCTTGTCTTTCTCCCCGTCAATGAAGTCAAAATGCTCAGGGGAGCGAAACGATTAGAGAGCATAATGGGGGTCCAGCTCCAGGCTTTCCTCTACTGCAACTACTGTCCCACCCTGTTTTACGATATCCATGTTGTACTGTGAGCTGGCCAAGAAATAGGCCCTAAGTGAGGGAGTCACCTTTACTGGGACAAAATTCTTATTTTTCTTCCGGCTCTTTGCTGGAGTGAACTTCGCCGGTTTGTTAGGTAGCTGCCTCTGCTTAAGCTTCTGTCTACCTTCACCTTCGCCAGTCTCAACAACTTGATACGACTGTACTGCCGGAGGATCCCCCCCCAGAAAGTTGCGCGATCTTAATTTATATCTCTTGCCCCATGTAATCTCGGTGATTGGGGCAGTTGGTGCAATAGGGGTGATAGGGGTAATAATGGAGCCCCCGTCACCAGAGACACCAGAGGCGTCTAAGTTTAATCGTCCCTCCCTAGCGACCTCAGGAAGTCCAGATTGTTGAATAGCTACCTCCATGAGGAAGAGGGGAGGCGCATATCTCAATTTCGTGTCTTGATTTAACTACTTAGAAGGAGAGGCACAAGGAGAGGCAGGACTCCTTCTTATTGTCCTTTTTAAATCCTTACAAAACTCTGACTCAGTCCCAGATTTAATCCCAGGATTGCCCTTGCCTAAAGTAGGGGTAACACTGACCCTGTCCTGATTTAGCCTGAAAACGATATGCGAGTTGCGTGTAATGCACCGGGCGCGATGGTGCTCTGCCAGCGCCCCCGCTGCCCTGAAAATAGTAAGCACAGCAATATCATGCATCTGGTGCCAGAAAGAGAGAAGAAACAAAGCACTGACTCCTCTATCTCTTAATTACTGTTCCTTCTTACTTTTCACAATTCTTATTAGCCCTTGTTTAAAACAGCGCCTTCTGTCACTTTTTACTCTAGGCACTGAACTCCGGGCTCTGGTCAGGGCTCAGGTCCCTCAACAATCCCCAAACAATCTCCCCACAATCCGCTCAGCTCTCCTCACCTTGTCTCGCTTGATTCAGACGCTTCCCACACTACGGGAAGCCAGAGGTACCAGGCCACTCACGCACCATCCTAACGCTCTCCAAAGCAGAGACGCTGCATACCGCTCAACGTACCCCGCTTCAGCACGTCCCGGCCCCTGCACAACCGCGACAATCCTCAGCAACGCCTCTCAGCCGCCACTCTCGCCGCCAAGTAACCGTGGCGACCAGCGGGGGGAAACAGCGAGAGACGAGACCCGCAATCTTGCAGTTTCATAGTCCAGTGATCCCATGTAAGGTACGGAACCGTCAAAAGGCAATGTATTCAGCTCAAAAACAGCATCAGCATCCAAAAACGAAGGCTTTCCCGAGGCGCTCGACTCGCGACCGGCTTCCTAGCTGGCCGCCATGTTCCCGCCCCAAAACGATGCCTCCCGCCCCAAAACGATGCCCATTGTGTAACAGTATTGACTTGAGGACTGAATAGTCTGGCTTCTTGAATTAAATCATAAATTTCAGTTGCTGCCTCTGAAGTGAATACAAGTGTTTCTGCTTTATTTGCCGTGATTTGTACTATTTCTTCAAAAGACATTTTTGATGGTGCACTTTGATGTGGCCAGACGAGCAATTTGGTAGTAAATGTGTTATCACTGTGCACTCTTTTTATCAATGACTTCCTTGTCTTTATCTTATGCTTGTAGTGGGTGCTACTGCATCGTTGGCACTGTGTCTGTCAGTGCTAAAAAACGTACTGTTCAAAAATGTCAGGTTGGAAAAACCAATCCCTGGTGGATTGGTGCACTTTATCTTTGAAACTAATTAGTTTCTCCTCTATGATATAATATATGCTTATAATCACACAAGACACTTTGGTGAAACTATCTTCTGATTACATCATCAATTTATTGATATTTTCCATATCTTTTATATGAATCCTCCTCCATTTATATAAATGATATCCAAATATTTTATCAAACCCAATGCATTTCGGGTCTAAGATGACCCTTCATCAGGGGTCTCTGAAAATGACAAAAACAAAAAGCCAGTTCAGTCCTACCCAAATATGACTTAGTACACAATCATTAATGAAGCCTAATAAAATTAACGCTGATGAAAGAATGATTCAAAGTCAGTGCTCTTAATGATTGTCCTAAACCAAAACCATGATTACCACATATTTGCGTGCTTATGATACCCTGCTTCATACTACCGTCATATGCCGAACGAAGTTGAAATTATAAGTGCTCACTAGTCAGTGCACATAAGTTTTGTGAAGTATCAAAATACAGCAAAAAACAAGAAAACCAAACCGAAAACCAGTTCCACCCAATGTTAAAAAACCGAAAGTTATCTACACCCAGTGTCCGACACGACTCAGGGCCTGATTCTGATGCGGTTAGGAAAGCATTCCCACCTAGGGCCTGATTCTGATGCGGTTAGGAAGGCCTCCTAATGGCATTTGCTCCTTCCAAATCGGATCGGGAACGTGTCTTCCCGACCCAGGGCCCAATTATGATGCGGTTAGGAACATATGCTCCCATTGAAGTCAATGGGAGTCCAACCAAATCGTATCTGGAAGCATCCGGGTGCATCGTACTCCGTCGGTCGGACTCTCCCGATCCGAGTGGGTCGGAAACCATTTCCAAACCGATTCGGTCGGGAAGCTTTCCAACCCGCATCAGAATCAGGCCCACAGTGTCTCCTATAATTATTAGAAGAGAAACAGAAACAGTGTGATAAAAGACTGAAAAACCGTTTACACCCAGTGTCAAGTATTCATATGACTACAAAGTTTATCCATATTCCTTACCCTATATCCTGAAAGAATGTTTGGAAATGAATCCGCATTCCGTGAAAGCTGCACGCTGAAACTTCGGTACGAGTTCAACAATACGCTCGCGTAATGACGTATCTAAATACCCAGAAGTGTACCGATTCTTAAAGCGAAAGTGTGTACTTCTACTGCTGTTAGTGACATGCGAGTGCGAAATAAAGATAGTGAATTCAAAAGGTCTCGTTATGTTTAAACCTGCCAAAAACGTATCGTTAAATAATACAATTGTGCTGTCTTGAAGCTTAAAATTTCCTTAATAAGAAGATATTATAATGTGTAAGTCACAAACCAACAGTGAACATTTTGGCCACCATCTTGTAACAGCCCACAATATTATATGGTAACTGAAAGCCAACTTTAAACTTTCAGCTCATAACTCACCAACAAACAGTGAGAGATATTTTTTGTTAAACATTAGT
Source organism: Calotriton arnoldi (assembly GCA_963921515.1). Classification (NCBI taxonomy): domain Eukaryota; kingdom Metazoa; phylum Chordata; class Amphibia; order Caudata; family Salamandridae; genus Calotriton; species Calotriton arnoldi. Next base: position 79,008 of record CAWUFW010016868.1, read on the forward strand.
TAAAAGCAATCTGACATAACCCATGTCTATAATTATTTATCTAAGGATGCTATATACAATACATCCAAGGGTTACATTACCATGGGATCCCCTACCTTATAACTATATCACAAAAGTAAAACAAGACTTACTTGATACTGGATACTGTAAAAAAAGGTCTTAACACCAAGGAAGACTGGATAAGATTGATAAACTGAACTGTCTCTTGATATTTGAACGTTTTGAATAGGGCAATCACCAGAATAATTATTTTATAGGAAGTCATTGTGTGATGCTGGGCAAATCACTTCATCTCAATGTGCTTGAAACAGTAAAAATAGATTTCACAGCGCAAACACTGTGCAGTTGAAATCCAAACAAGCACAGCGCAACCGCTGTGCAGGCAAATCTAAGAAATTTAAACGTGATAGCCCAATATCACACCATTTGGATGCATGAAGCCAGGATTAAAATTTGCATATTCTGGTTCAAGTTTCTAACTTGCACACTACACCACAATTATTTATGTCATGTCATTTACAGTTCATGATGTAATTTAAATCAGAAGCCACACAGACATTCCCTCTGATCTCAATCATATTTCATACTGTGTGATATCTGGAAACCAATAAGATCTTAGAGGATGTGCAATTTGGTTTTCGGCCTGCTCATGGCACTGAGACTTCTTTGGTGACTGTGATGGATGAGCTTCGGATGCGTGCAGACAGAGGTCAAGCAGCAGTTCTTATTCTGCTTGACCTGTCTGCCGCATTCGACACAGTCAACCACGCTATCCTGCTGGGGAGGCTCAGGGAGGTAGGAGTAGCAGGCTTGGCCTTGAGTTGGTTTCAATCCTTCCTTTCAGAGAGGAGACAAGCGGTGGCCCTCCCTCCTTACCAGTCTGACTTTACTAACATCACGCATGGCGTGCTCAGGTATCTGCAATTAGCCCGATTTTATTTAATATCTACATGAAACCCCTGATTGCGGTCCTAAGGGCGCATAACATTAACATCGTAAATTATGCAGATGACACGCAACTGATTCTCTCCTTAGAGGAAGTACAGTCGACATCTTTGGAGGTGTTTCATGACTGCCTGCGTGCCACAGCTCAGTGGTTGAGGGAGAATTCATTGCAATTTAACACCGGAAAAAACGAGGTTCTCTATTGCTCAGTGGGGAAGGTTCCATCAGCGCTGCCCGTAAATTTTTGGCCCCTAGCTACATCTACTGTACTGAGGCCTGTTGAGAAGGTACAAAATCTGGGCATTATGTTTAACAATAAACTGACGTTGGAGTCACAGGTTAACAAAACTGTGGGAAGCTGCTTCGCCATTATTAGAATTCTGCGGAAGATTTTTCCTCTGCTGCCTACTCACGCGCGAGCGTTGGTAGTACAAAGCACTATATTAAGCAGATTGGATTATTGTAATGCGCTGCTGCTGGAGTCCCCGAGATATCTAATAGATAGGCTCCAGAGGATTCAGTCAACAGCAGCCAAGCTAGCCTTGGGGAGGCCCAGAGGTTCCTCCTCTTCATTACCTTTGGCGGAGCTGCATTGGCTCCCGATAATGCAGAGAATTCAGTTCAAATCCCTCTGCATAGTTTTTAAGGCCCTGCATGGGTTTGGACCAGTATCTATGCAGAGGAAGTTTGCTTGGTATGTACCTGAGAGAAGCCTTCGCTCCTCCTCGGCCAGATTGGTTAAAATATCAAGATTCAACAAAATGAAATCCGGTGGCAGAGCCTTCAGTGTCTCCGCCGCCAGATTATGGAATAAACTCCCACTAGAACTGAGACAGCTGAGGGATCTTCTCCCTTTCAGGAAGAGACTAAAAACTTGGCTCTTTCCCAAAGCATAATCTGTTGTCAGTCTCCCGTGTAGCATTACTCTTAACGTGCACTTTTTAATGTCAGCGCCAGGATGCCTGTTAGGTGATAGAGCGCTTTATAAATGAAATAAATAAATAAATGATATTTTGTGGCGTCCTGTGGAACAAAAGGGCACTTTATGTAAAAGTCTTGTTCTGCATGGGAAGTTTTGGGTTGATCCGTTAAGGGGGGGCCGAGAAAAGGGGGCTAAAAAAAGTGAATTTTTCCATTTTTTATTCCCATAGGACGCATAGTCGAACCTACAGCCCGAAACCGCTAGACGGAATAACACCAAATTTGGCAGAAAGGTAGATGTTGTTACACAGATTGATGTTTTTGTTATTTGGCGCAAATCCGTTCAGTAGCTTTTGAGAAATTTAAGAAGAAAAGGTTAGTGATATCTCTAGCCGCAAATAGTTAGCAAATTTTCGCAATTAATAGCGACTGAGGGTGCCAACAGGAATGCTGTGATTGGTTCGATGCAACCTGAACAGAAAGTTGTGCTTGCCATTTTATCGATCGGGAACGGATCCCGGGGCTGAAAATTTCTATGAAAGCTTACATAAGAGGTCAGGGTGGAGGCACTCTGACCTCATGTTTGAGAAATGGGGGTGTTAGAGCCACAAGTTATGTGTCCAAAATAGATTTTTATAATCACACGTGATATTCGCGATGATGGCGCGACCATCAGCGTGGCTCTTCCATGTACCATCATGGAGACGTTGGGACCAACGACCTCTTCGCTAATATTTGTGAAAATAATATAAATATATATATATATATATATAGATGCAGTGAACAAGGCGGTCCTGCCGCCGAAACGCGTCTGACCTTTGTTTGGAATAAATCGCCATCTGTGCCAAATGTCTCACGGAGTCGGTGCCTGTTTGTTTGACGGTGTCAGGATGGAATGGTATATATATATATATATATATATATATATATATATATATATATATATATATATATATATATATATATGTAACCAAAAACGCCCAGAAGCTTGAGGCCGCACACAGCTGCAGATGAGTTACAAACTCCATTTGAACCAAGCAGGCAGCTTAACATCCCTTTGAAGTCCATGGCCTGACGCGTTTCGATGCCGCTGTTTGCATCTCCTCAGAGGCCGTGTCAGCGGAGGTGATTTATGGCTGCCGCATTTCCCCTGCATGTTTGTGGTTAGTGAGCTATCAGTGGCCCTCAATGGAGGGCCGAGAATAATCGTCCATAATTAGCTGCAGCGGAGGTAACCCACCAGAGGGCGTTATTTGGTAAAATGAGACCTCATATCCCAGCGTGCATTTGAAAATGAACTTCCACCAAGGGAGGAGCACTGATAGCTCACTAACCACAAACACGCAGGGGAAATCGGCAGCCATAAATCACCTCCGCTGACACGACCTCTGAGGAGATGCAAACAGCGGCATCGAAACGCGTCAGGCCATGGACTTCAAAGGGATGTTAAGCTGCCTGCTTGGTTCAAATGGAGTTTGTAACTCACCTGCAGCTGTGTGCGGCCTCAAGCTTCTGGGCGTGTTTGGTTACATATTATGCGGCGGTTCCAGGCCGCAGAGGGATCGCACTGCCCGCAACCAACGGGACTAGGGGAGAGGAAGATTCCTCTTTCCGAAGCTGCAGGGTACCTTTAATGAAGCCGGCAGAGTATCATCCAAGGCTCAATGGAGGGCCGAGAATAATCGTCCATAATTAGCTGCAGCGGAGGTAACCCACCAGAGGGCGTTATTTGGCAAAATGAGACCTCATATCCCAGCGTGCATTTGAAAATGAACTTCCACCAAGGGAGGAGCACTGATAGCTCACTAACCACAAACACGCAGGGGAAATGCGGCAGCCATAAATCACCTCCGCTGACACGGCCTCTGAGGAGATGCAAACAGCGGCATCGAAACGCGTCAGGCCATGGACTTCAAAGGGATGTTAAGCTTCCTGCTTGGTTCAAATGGAGTTTGTAACTCACCTGCAGCTGTGTGCGGCCTCAAGCTTCTGGGCGTTTTGGTTACATATTATGCGGCGGTTCCAGGCCACAGAGGGATCGCACTGCCCGCAACCAACGGGACTAGGGAGAGGAAGATTCCTCTTTCCGAAGCTGCAGGGTACCTTTAATGATGCCGGCAGAGTATCATCCAAGGCTCAATGGAGGGCCGAGAATAATCGTCCATAATTAGCTGCAGCGGAGGTAACCCACCAGAGGGCGTTATTTGGCAAAATGAGACCTCATATCCCAGCGTGCATTTGAAAATGAACTTCCACCAAGGGAGGAGCACTGATAGCTCACTAACCACAAACACGCAGGGGAAATGCGGCAGCCATAAATCACCTCCGCTGACACGGCCTCTGAGGAGATGCAAACAGCGGCATCGAAACGCGTCAGGCCATGGACTTCAAAGGGATGTTAAGCTTCCTGCTTGGTTCAAATGGAGTTTGTAACTCACCTGCAGCTGTGTGCGGCCTCAAGCTTCTGGGCGTTTTGGTTACATATTATGCGGCGGTTCCAGGCCGCAGAGGATCGCACTGCCCGCAACCAACGGGACTAGGGGAGAGGAAGATTCCTCTTTCCGAAGCTGCAGGGTACCTTTAATGAAGCCGGCAGAGTATCATCCAAGGCTCAATGGAGGGCCGAGCATAATCGTCCATAATTAGCTGCAGGGGAGGTAACCCACCAGAGGGCGTTATTTGGCAAAATGAGACCTCATATCCCAGCGTGCATTTGAAAATGAACTTCCACCAAGGGAGGAGCACTGATAGCTCACTAACCACAAACAAGCAGGGGAAATGCGGCAGCCATAAATCACCTCCGCTGACACGGTCTCTGAGGAGATGCAAACAGCGGCATCGAAACGCGTCAGGCCATGGACTTCAAAGGGATGTTAAGCTGCCTGCTTGGTTCAAATGGAGTTTGTAACTCACCTGCAGCTGTGTGCGGCCTCAAGCTTCTGGGCGTTTTTGGTTACATATTATGCGGCGGTTCCAGGCCGCTGAGGGATCGCACTGCCCGCAACCAACGGGACTAGGGGAGAGGAAAATTCCTCTTTCCGAAGCTGCAGGGTACCTTTAATGAAGCCGGCAGAGTATCATCCAAGGCTCAATGGAGGGCCGAGAATAATCGTCCATAATTAGCTGCAGCGGAAGTAACCCACCAGAGGGCGTTATTTGGCAAAATGAGACCTCATATCCCAGGGTGCATTTGAAAATGAACTTCCACCAAGGGAGGAGCACTGATAGCTCACTAACCACAAACATGCAGGGGAAATGCGGCAGCCATAAATCACCTCCGCTGACACGGCCTTTGAGGAGATGCAAACAGCGGCATCGAAACGCGTCAGGCCATGGACTTCAAAGGGATGTTAAGCTGCCTGCTTGGTTCAAATGGAGTTTGTAACTCACCTGCAGCTGTGTGCGGCCTCAAGCTTCTGGGCATTTTGGTTACATATTATGCGGCGGTTCCAGGCCGCAGAGGATCGCACTGCCCGCAACCAACGGGACTAGGGGAGAGGAAGATTCCTCTTTCCGAAGCTGCAGGGTACCTTTAATGAAGCCGGCAGAGTATCATCCAAGGCTCAATGGAGGGCCGAGAATAATCGTCCATAATTAGCTGCAGCGGAGGTAACCCACCAGAGGGCGTTATTTGGCAAAATGAGACCTCATATCCCAGCGTGCATTTGAAAATGAACTTCCACCAAGGGAGGAGCACTGATAGCTCACTAACCACAAACACGCAGGGAAATGCGGCAGCCATAAATCACCTCCGCTGACACGGCCTCTGAAGAGATGCAAACAGCGGCATCGAAACGCGTCAGGCCATGGACTTCAAAGGGATGTTAAGCTGCCTGCTTGGTTCAAATGGAGTTTGTAACTCACCTGCAGCTGTGTGCGGCCTCAAGCTTCTGGGCGTTTTTGGTTACATATTATGCGGCGGTTCCAGGCCGCAGAGGGATCGCACTGCCCACAACCAACGGGACTAGGGGAGAGGAAGATTCCTCTTTCCGAAGCTGCAGGGTACCTTTAATGAAGCCGGCAGAGTATCATCCAAGGCTCAATGGAGGGCCGAGAATAATCGTCCATAATTAGCTGCAGCGGAGGTAACCCACCAGAGGGCGTTATTTGGCAAAATGAGACCTCATATCCCAGCGTGCATTTGAAAATGAACTTCCACCAAGGGAGGAGCACTGATAGCTCACTAACCACAAACATGCAGGGGAAATGCGGCAGCCATAAATCACCTCCGCTGACACGGCCTCTGAGGAGATGCAAACAGCGGCATCGAAACACGTCAGTTCATGGACTTCAAAGGGATGTTAAGCTGCCTGCTTGGTTCAAATGGAGTTTGTAACTCACCTGCAGCTGTGTGCGGCCTCAAGCTTCTGGGCGTTTTTGGTTACATATTATGCGGCGGTTCCAGGCAGCAGAGGGATCGCACTGCCCGCAACCAACGGGACTAGGGGAGAGGAAGATTCCTCTTTCCGAAGCTGCAGGGTACCTTTAATGAAGCCGGCAGAGTATCATCCAAGGCTCAATGGAGGGCCGAGAATAATCGTCCATAATTAGCTGCAGCGGAGGTAACCCACAAGAGGGCGTTATTTGGCAAAATGAGACCTCATATCCCAGCGTGCATTTGAAAATGAACTTCCACCAAGGGAGGAGCACTGATAGCTCACTAACCACAAACACGCAGGGAAATGCGGCAGACATAAATCACCTCTGCTGACACGGCCTCTGAGGAGATGCAAACAGCGGCATCGAAACGCGTCAGGCCATGGACTTCAAAGGGATGTTAAGCTGCCTGCTTGGTTCAAATGGAGTTTGTAACTCACCTGCAGCTGTGTGCGGCCTCAAGCTTCTGGGCGTTTTTGGTTACATATATATATATATATATATATATATATATATATATATATATATATATATATATATATATATATATATATATATATATATATATATATATATATATATTCACTGAAAAAACCATAGGTTTTAGGGACAGTTATAGTTAGTTGGACATTGCACTCGTACAAAACCCGTGAAATTCCCCCGTTATAGTTAGTCCAGCTAACTATAACTCTCGCCCCCGCAATGCACTGCTGATGACGTCACATATTACATCACTCATGACATGGTCAGTGACATCACTGATGACATCACTGATGACATCTCAAATGACATCACTGATGACATCACTGATGACATCATCCAGTGACTGTGTGTTTCTGTAAAGTTTAAATATTTTTAATATATATAGGAAAAGACGTATTGAAGAATGAGTGGGTGTGTAAGTGTCTGTATGGATGATTTAGTAGGTGCGTGACTGACTGTATAAGTGAGTGATTTAACGTATCTTACTGAATGCATGGGTTAGTGACTAAACTGGGTGAATGTCTGTATCCGTCTGTCTGTTGCTGTGTAAGTGGCTGCATGTGTTTGAGAATAGCTACATGAGTGTCTATATGAGTTATTGAATGCTTGTGTGAGTATCTGTATGGGTGCCTGAGTGTTTGTGTGGGAGGGGTGTGTGCGACTCTGTGCATAGATGTGTGAGTGGGTGATTCACTGGGTGGATGGTTTCAAGAGTGCATCCGTGATAGACTGTATGGGTGGGTAAGTGTGTGTAAGAGTGTGTTAGTGAGTGAATGTATGTCCCAGTGGTACATGTGTGAGTAACTACATATGTGAAAGGCAGTATATATGTGTGTTGGAGTATATAAATAGCTATAAGCAAGAGTGACTGATTGTGATAGTGGCTGTATGGATGAGTGTGTGCTTGTATCAGTGATTGTATAAGAGCGTAAGAATGTGCTAGTATTTGTATGAGTAAGTGAGCTGGTGTGTGTATAACTGTATAGGTGAGTAAATGGTAGTGTGTTTAATTATTTGCATGACTGACTAGGTGTGTGAGTACCTCTATGGATGAGTGGCGGTGTTTGAGTGTCTATATAGGAGTATGAGTGCATATGATAGTCCTGTACTGAGTGACCGTAAATATGAGTGACTGTTCGGGTGAGTGAGTGGATGTGTGCGTAGACCTAAGAATCAGTGAGTGGGTATGTAGTTATTGGTGTTGGAGTGTCTATGGTTTTGCGAATGGCAGTCTGTACTTTAGAGTGGGTGTATCAAAGGTTATATTAGGGTGTGAGAAGATGCATGAAATTATCACATGGATGATGTCATCAGTGATGTCATTTGAGATGTCATCAGTGATGTCATCAGTGATGTCACTGACCATGTCATGAGTGATGTAATATGTGACGTCATCAGCAGTGCATTGCGGGCGCGAGTTATAGTTAGCTGGACTAACTATAACGGGGAATTTCACGGGTTTTGTACGAGTGCAATGTCCAACTAACTATAACTGTCCCTAAAACCTATGGTTTTTTCAGTGAATTTCAAAGGTTTTTTAAATGTTAATTTGTAACTATAACGTCCCTGAAACCTATGGTTTTTTCAGTGAATTTCAAAGGTTTTTTAAATGCTAATTTGTAACTATAACATGTCTGAAACCTACGGTTTTTCAGTGAATTTCAAAGGTTTTGTAAATGACAATTTTTAAATGTATTAATTGTTATATACATTTTTAAAATACTGATTTACTACATTTTTAGAAACAATTTTTTTTACATATTTTATTATTTAAATTACATTGTAATTACATTATACATTACATTACAAAAAATACTTTCTCTTAATGAATTACTTTAGTTTAAATACTTTGCAGATAGGCAATAGACTTTTAAGTACAGTAGTTACAGTTGTTGCAATGGGCAACACATTTTCAAACACAATGCAACATTCAGCTCAATGTGAATTTCTAGTTAAATGCAATTAGTTACTTTATGGATTACTTTTCTAACCACAGGACTGGATCCTAGATTCAGTCCTGGGACATCTCCTGTAAACAGTTGAGTAAAAGCGTTTTGGTTACAGTCGTGATTTTTAAGGAATATTATTGTATTTTAAAAGTTGACACTTTGAAACTTTTTCTCATAGAATCACCAATGTTATCCTATGGAAGGAAATTCACTTAGCAGGTAAAAACTGTTATCGTTACTTTTTCTTACTCAGTGTTGGATCCTGGATCCAGCACTGGTGCATCTCCTGTAAACAGTTGAAAGAATGCGTTTAAGTCATACTGTCGATTTTTAAGGAATATTTGTAGTTTGTGAAAATCAACACTTTGAAACTTTTTTGCTGAAAACCAGTCAATGTTAGCCTATGAAGGAAATTCAAGTTACCGGTAAGTACGGTTAAAATTACTTTTGAGGATCAGTACTGGGCTGAAACATGCAGCACTGAGGTCTCTCCTGATAACAGGTGAGTAAATCGGAATTCGTATTTCGGCTGATTTTAGAGGAATATTTTAAAGTTCCAAAACTCCACACTTAGAAGAATTTCCAAGTGAAACCAGTCAATGTTAGCCTATGGAAGGAAATTCAAGTTACTGGTAAGTACGGTTAAAATTACTTTTCAGGACCAGTACTGGGCTGAAAGATGCAGCACTGAGGTCTCTCCTGATAACAGGTGAGTAAATCAGAATTCGGATTTCGGCTGATTTTAGAGGAATATTTTAAAGTTCCAAAACTCCACACTTAGAAGAATTTCCAAGTGAAACCAGTCAATGTTAGCCTATGAAGGAAATTCAAGTTACCGGTAAGTATGGTTAAAATTACTTTTCAGGATCAGTACTGGGCTTAAAGATGCAGCACTGAGGTCTCTCCTGATAACAGGTGAGTAAATCGGAATTCGTATTTCGGCTGATTTTAGAGGAATATTTTAAAGTTCCAAAACTCCACACTTAGAAGAATTTCCAAGTGAAACCAGTCAATGTTAGCCTATGAAGGAAATTCAAGTTACCGGTAAGTACGGTTAAAATTACTTTTCAGGATCAGTACTGGGCTGAAAGATGCAGCACTGAGGTCTCTCCTGATAACAGGTGAGTAAATCGGAATTCGTATTTCGGCTGATTTTAGAGGAATATTTTAAAGTTCCAAAACTCCACACTTAGAAGAATTTCCAAGTGAAACCAGTCAATGTTAGCCTATGGAAGGAAATTCAAGTTACTGGTAAGTACGGTTAAAATTACTTTTCAGGACCAGTACTGGGCTGAAAGATACAGCACTGAGGTCTCTCCTTATAACAGGTGAGTAAATCGGAATTCCTATTTCGGCTGATTTTAGAGGAATATTTGCACAATGGTGAAGGGAGGGGCGGGGCCTGAGGTGACATCTTTGCAAACGCGCCCCGTGGCGCGTTTTAAGTTGGGGATTAAGTCCCCTTGAATCCTGAGGGTCCCTAGGGGCCAACTAGACCACCAGGAACCTCCAATATGCGCCAGAGGCTGCGTTGCAGAGACGTGTAGAGAGGCCACACCCTTTTACACCTCTCTGCAACGCAGCTCTGTGGCGCATTCTGGATGTACCTGTTGGGCTAGTTGGCCCCAGGGACCCTCAGGATTGAAGGGATTTAATTCCCCATCTTAAAACGCGCCACGGGGCCTGTTTGCACACATGTCACCTGAAGCCCCGCCCCCTCCCTTCACCACTGTGCAAACGCGCCCGTGGCGCGTTTTAAGTTGGGGATTAAGTCCCCTTGAATCCTGAGGGTCCCCGGAGTCCAACTAGCCCACCATATACCTCCAAAAGCGCCACAGAGCTGCGTTGCAGAGAGGTGTAAAAGGGCGTGGCCTCTGTACACCTCTCTGCAAGGCAGCCCCTGGCGCATACTGGAGGTACCTGGTGGGCTAGTTGGCCCCAGGGACCCCCAGTATTCAAGGGAATTCGTTCCCCCTCTGCAAACGCGCCAGGGTGCGCGTTTGCAGAGTGGTGAAGGAAGGGGCGGGGCCTGCGGGCCCGATCGTTTTTTTTTTTCTCCCTGAAGGGGGCTGTGTAGCCCCCTTCCTTTTTCTTTTTTGGGCCCTGGGGACCCCATCCCCCAGGGCCTTACCCCTTTTTAAATTACCTTAAAAAAAAAAAACAGGAAGAGGGCCGCGTGGCCCCCTTCCCTGGGCCTGTATTGGCCCCGGGACCCCATCCCCGGGGCATGGCCTCTATATTTATTTTTTGAGGGGGCAGTGTGGCCCCCTCCTCTGGCCATTTTAAGGCCCGGGGACCCCATCTCCCGGGGCCGGCCTTTCCATTTTTTTTTTTACATTTTTTCTCTTTTTTGGGGAGGGGGTGCCGCGTGGCCCCCTCCCGGGCCACTACTTGCCCGGGGACCCCATCCCCGGGGCTGGCCCTCTCCGTTGGGGACTGTGGGGGTCCCCAATCCCCCACAGTCCCGCCGGCTCCCCACGTCCCTTGGGAGCCGGCATTGCTGTTCCACATGGGGAGCAGCTGACATGCTGCTCCCCATGTGGAAAAGCAATCGCTTTGGATATTGGAAGAGAGGCAGGTTTCCCTGCTCTCTCTTCCAATATCCAAAGCAGTTTGCTATGGCAGGACGGGAGCCGCGAGGCTCCGTCCTGCCATAGCAGACTACAGTGTCCCGGGGTAGGCACCCGGGACACTGCAGGAGCCGGCCCTGGGGGTGGTGGTCCCCAGGGCCATCAAGGGCTCCAGGAGGGGGCCGCGCGGCCCCCTCCCATTCAATACACAGCCCGGGGAGGTGGTGGTCCCGGGGCTCTGGGAGTCCGTAACGGACCCCCATATTAAATGTTTAGTGCCCGGGAGGTGGTGGTCCCGGGCGTGTGGGGGCTGGAGCCCCCCACACAGGTTTAATAATGTATTTATAAAAAGCCCGGGGAGGTGGTGGTCCCCGGGGCTGCGGAAGGCTCAGAGCCCTCCCGCACCATTTTTAAAAAAGCCCCGGGGGTGGCAGTCCCGGGGCTTGGGAGGCCCTTGAGGCCCCCACACATTAAGTTATCCCCCCACCATGCCCCCGGGACTTGGGCCACCCGAGGCCATTAACTATCGAAGCGCGGGAGACCGCGCTTCGATTTTTTGGCAGGATTCGCGCACCCTGAGCGCATCCTGCCGATTTTTAAAAAAATTTTTTTTTGCCCAGGGGGTCCTTGTGGGACCCCTGAGCAAACCTAGGGGTCAGGGTGTTTCTACCCTGCCCCTTTGTGCGCTTTGCACTTGTTTCTGTCCCTCGGTTCTACCGAGGGACAAAATGGCTGCCAACATTTCCTGAATCGGAATGTTGACAGCCAGCTGACAGCCAATTAACATGCAGCTCGTGATCGGGAGGGTACGCGGACCCTACTCGGCCATAGATATCACTAACTTTTTACTTTTCATTTTCTCAGCAACTACTGAGCAGATTTACACCATTTAACAAAAGGGTTCTTTCTGAACCAAGAACTACCTCTTTGCCAAATTTGGTGTAATTCCGTTCAGCAGTTCGGGCTGTAGCCGTGTCTAAAGTTTCCTATGGGAAAATGCATGGGGAAAACACGTTTTGGGACCCCCTTTTTCTCGGCCCCCGCTTGACGAATCCCCGAGACTTTCAGGGTAGGAGCGGACCGGAGCGGGCCACAAAGTTTGAAAATTTCGCGAAGATACGTCAACCGGCAAGAGAGTTATTTCAAATAGAATGTCGCGGATTTCCTATGGATAATAGGTTGTAACTATAACTATCTACTGGCGACCGCCAGTAGATAATATATATATATATATTGTTGGCCGAAACGCGTCATGTCCGAGTTTTGCACTTGTTTGGAATAATAAATATGCTACTGCGGCCGGCAGTATCAGCATAGAAGCAGTTGTCCGTCTCTCCTTTCGGTGCCGGAATGCACCTTTGAGTGGTAATTGGATATATATATATATATATATATATATGTATATATACACACACATGCCAACAGTTTTACTTATACATCCATACACCCACAGATACACACCCCTGCACCTAGTTACATACCCATTCAGAAACTCATAAACCCACTGATAGTTGTACTCCGACACTGACATACCCTCTTATAGACATAGCCAAAGAGTCACACAGCCACTTAGACACCCATGTAGAGATTTATGCAGTCAGCCACAGATGCACACACTCACTCACAAACCCAGTGAAACAGTGATACAGCCTCTGAGAGACTCAGTGAGATAATCAGACACCCACTCGTAGACTGACTCAAATACTGATGCACCCACTCACAGACCCACTAAGACACTGACAGCACCACTCACCGACCAATTAGACACTGATCCACCCAGTCAGAGGCCCACTCAGACACTGATGCACAAACTCACAGATTTAGTCAGACAGTGACGCACCCAGTCATAGACCCACTTACACACTCATGCATCCACTGACAGTCTCCCTCAGTCAGTCGTGCACACTCTGAGAGAACAACTCACAGAGTCATGCACCCACTTAGAGACCCAGTTAGATACTGACACACTGAGTGATAGGCCCATTCAGAGACTTATGCACCCACTAAGATATGTATGGCAAGACTAATGCATCCCTTCACAGACCCTGTCAGAGACTAAGACACCCACTCACAGACCAGCTGAGACACTGATGAACCGAGTGATAGGCCCACTCAGAGACTAATGCAACTAGTCACACACCCACTCAAAGACAGACACGCCTATTGACAGAGCTAATAAGAGAGTCATATAGCTACTCATGGACCCAGTCAGAGACTCATATACCCACTGAAAGATCTAGTCAGACACTTATAGATCCACTCACAGTTCACACTTAGACTGTCATGCACCCACTGAAAGACCCACTAAGAGTCTGACACACCCACTCACAGACCCACTCAGATGCTTAATGTATCCCCTGACAGATCCACTCAGACATTTGTGCATCCAGTGACAGACCCACTTAGAAGTTAGAACCTTATATACCCACTCAGAAACTCAGTGACACATTCGTAAACCTAGTGACATAATCCATTCAATAATTCATACACATTGTCACACAGATATTCAGAGATGGATATATTGTTTTATAGAGTTATTTAGATAGTGATGTATCTAGTGTGATGGTTAGAAATCAATCACATAGTTATAAAATTCTTAAATTTTGAATGTGGTGGTGGCTATTGATGTCTTGCTTTTGCTTTGCTTCTTCGCGTTGTTTTCGCGATCATCGTGGTACCGACGTCATCGCGACACCCAGTATCTCACCGAAGACAGAACAAAGGTTTGAAAGACCGTTTTTATAGAAACTTAATAGAAAAATATGAGTTTCAACAATACAGTTTCATAGTGTCTAAAATGTTGTAAAATGTGTGCATATGTTTGTTTTACAATTTATGAATAAGGCAGGATTGTCATGGTTACCGACATCATTGTGACTCCCGGCGCCACCGGGAAAACAGAAAATAGGGTTGAAAGATGGTTTTAAAAGAAGCTTAGTAGAAAAATATGTTTTTTATACAGTCATGTAGATAGTAATGTATGTTGTGTAATTGTTAAAATTATTTTTTTGGGGGGTTGTAAATTTTGAATGTGTTGGTGACTGTTGAATGACTACCTTTGTTGTGCATTTTCACGACATGTTTGCTACCATCGTGATGTCATCGCGAATATAAAAAAAACAGGAAACAAAAAGTTATTTAGGAAGAAAATAAAAAATACTTTGGACACCATGGTGGCTCTGACAAGAGGCTTTGTGTTGATTGTGTGTATATGACTGCTACACATAATACCAGATGCAGAGTTTCAGGTTGCTTAGAAACACCCTGGGGCCTTTTTTTGTAAAGTGCACTCCATCACTTCTATAGATTCCATGTGTATCGAAATGCAGGTTGTTGTTGTAGATAGAGCCCATGTTATGGTCTCTGAGGAATGCAGAAATAGTTTTATTAACATGTTTCCTGGCTTTGTCAAAATGTGGACAGAACTGATTAGATCACTTTCATTTCTGTCTTTGGCATATGTTGGAGTACACCAAGACAGTGTTAGGGAAAAGCGACATCAGTTCTGCAAAGATGTTCTTCATTAGAATTTCCAGTCCTACTCCAGTCAATGTGCCTAGGTCATTGCCCTCATAGTGCACAGTCATGATGTCAGGAGATAGGGAATCCACAATGCTTTTAACCAAAGGCATTCATTGATGATACTTTAGTCCTCCCTGACCAATCCTAGTAATGTCCACATTAGCCAAACCCAGATCCCTGTCAATACTTCTCTTTTTTTGCAGCTTCAGCAGCCCAATCCACGTATCTGTGGCCCAAAATCCACACTCTAAGCATTTTGAAGGAAGGAGGAGTAGCACAGAGGACAGGTCTGTACCTCAATATTACAGCTGGAGAAGAATGAAAGGCAGTGAAAATGTATGTGTGTTGGTGGTTCAAAAAAACAAAAAATTGGATTAGATGGAGGGAATATGCAGGTTAATAAAGTAGGTAGCATTTTAAAAGCATCAGTAAATAAATGTTCAATTGACTGTGCTAAATAGCAAAATATGTCATGCAAACCTGGATATATTTTGCAGTTTGTACAGTAAACCACACCTGCTGTAGTTAATTTTCTAACTAGTATGGCCCTTCTAGAATGTGCTATGAACTTGTGACCTACTGTTTCCAGTGGGTTGCTATGGAGAACGTGCTGAGGCTGTATTAGCAATAGGGTATTAAATAGAGAGGAATCAGTTTTTAAAAATTTGAGAGGTTTAGGTTCATTTGCTTTTTAGGGGGGTAAGATTACCTAGTGAGGATTTTGCAATAAACTGTAGTATATTGTTAAAAATATAAAACTATAAAGGTAAGTCGTTTTTTCGACTCCCGTTTTTTTTTTTTTTTTACAAATTCATCGCGATCCATTTTGGGCTATCTCCAAAAGTGAGTGAAAGGGTTAACAGACAGTTACCATTCAGAAATGCAGTTACAACAATAAAATATGAAAGGAATGCTTTTTTCCTGAATTTTGCAGTATCAGACAATGCAGATTTCAGAAGGTTGTGATTTATGTTTTTTTATGAGAGTGGTCTTCCATTCTTGTGCTAAGTTTATACAAAACCTGAGAGAATTGCATCTATCTAATAGGAGAAAAAAGCAATTTTACCAATTAACTTAATCTTCTGGTATGTCAATTACATTTCTTTGTAAGTTAAACAATGTATTAACAAGGTATAATATTATGTCACATTATAATAAAAGATAAAGAAATTAATATAAGTATTTCAAAACGATAAGATAATTTATAATGATACTGTGAGTGTTTTTATATATCTATTAAGAGTTGATTAAGACATAGTTTGTCTCAGGTGTAGAGTAGGTGTCCGTGAAGTTAGATTGCAATGTGTTTCAATGGAGCTATATATTGTTGTTGTACTCCTTTACTCTATTGTATGAGTAGCAGAAGAAAATATTGTACACTAATGGTTAAACTTATATATAAAAATGCAGTATAAGAGGTGAAAGTTTCATATGTGTATACATGATTGTGCTGCTTACAGCAAATGCGTTTATTTGAATTCTGGGTGTTGTCGTCCTATTTGTTCCATTATAAAGAAGGACTAGAACAATCACATTTAAAAGTGGAAACTATGTACTGTAGCTGTATATTAATTATAAAGCTATGTATTACATACTCTTTAATGTAGGTGTTGGATAATTACAGGGGCAGATTTATATGCACATAGATGGTGAGATATATTACTTAATTTTATTCAGAGTGAGATGTTTAATATATCAGTGGTAGGCATAGTTAAAAATGTAGTGTTTAAATATGGATTATGCTTACTAGTGCAATGTGTGGATTTGGACTCTAACTACTAGCATGTAAAATCAGTTTGTTAAGTATTAAATGTGTGTTTTTGTACATGTACTTGACTTCTGACATATGTTGTTGGTATGTCATAAACCATGGTTCTTTCTGGTTAAAAAAGTAAGAGTTGCCCATTTGTGTTTCTGTAATTTACTCACCAAGTGGGCACTATTATGCCAACCACCATATAGACTATACCACCCATGATGTAACTGACATACATGTTACAAAAGTAAATATGCTCTCATTCACCTAGTCATGGAGTCTTCTGTGTGCGCTCTTTTAATATCTCCTTTTCTGGGTAATTCTGGCTATTCTTTTCTATTGGAGCACTGATGGCACGTTGAAATAAGGAACATCAAGTGTTGTGAGATGCCAATTTAACCTTTTTAGGTTCTTTTAATCTTTTTACTCCCTTTTTTTCATTTTTAATAAATTTTTTGGGGTAGAATCTAGATCTGTGGTGGTTGGCTACACACAATGTACCATTTGTCATGTTTGTACCATAGGGCTCATATTATTTGACATTTTATATTTATAGGATTCCACATTTAAGCAATATGACTCTCCTGATGAAGGCTTCAGAGCTGAAATGCTCGTAGAGAGTATTGGAGTATCCCTAACACTCTAACCACCGGATATTTTTATATCATTAGATTACTGAAATCATTGTACATTGTGCTTTATGATGACTTATGATATTCCTTATAAATAATTGTGAAATGGTATTGACAAAATATGTTGTATTCTCATAAAATTATACTTTAAGTCAAGACGAAATAATGTACTAAATGGATACAGTATAGGAAAAAGAATCAAGTTGTTTTACAGTTTTTTGCATGAGCATATGGTTTAATAGTATGGGTTATGAATGGTCTGAATGAAATGATGGGATAACATTTTATGGCTTATTTATATGTATATTACCTACTTGTGGTCGCCAGTAGGTAGTTATAGTTAAGACCATGTTTCCATAGAAAAAGCATTTTTGACTTGCCAATAACTTTGGTGTTGTTTGACCAATCTTCAAGAAATTTCCCCACAAAAGTGTCAAGGAATGTTCTGGTTGTGATGGAAAGCTTGGGGGTGATCCGTGCAGTGGAGACCGAGAATGTGGGACATGAAATAAGGGTGTATTTGTAATGTTAATTCCTATAGGAACCCTTAGCCACACCTACAGACCGAACCACTGAACGGACTTACACCAAATTTGGCAGTGAGGTAGATGTCGGTTCAAGAAAGTGTCTTTTCCCAATTTGGGGTAAATCTGTTCAGTAGTTTTTGAGAAATTTAAGCTGAAAATTATAGTGATATCTCTGGCTGAGGATATTTAGCAGTGGTTTTGTGATTAATCGCGAATGCACGCACCAATGGAAATGCTCTGGTTGGCTGGAGGCAATCTGAACAGAAAGTTGTGGCCACCATTTTATCTATAGGGAAAGGTTCCCGGGGCTGAAAATTTGTCTGAAAGCCCACATATGGGTTCATGATGGAGATACTCTGACCCCATGGTTAAGAAATGGGGTGTTATTGACACAACTTATGTGTCCAAAATACATTTTTTTAATCACGCACGATATTCGCGGCAACGATGCAACTGCCACCGCAGCCCCCCTGTGTACTGTCTCAGGGATGTCACAACTGCAGACGGCATTGTGAATATTTGTGGAAATATAAAAAAATATATCAGTGAATCATTAATACACATTGTTATAGAGATATTGAGATTCTAATAAATGTTTTATAGAGGTATTTATATAGTGAGTTATCTACTATGATGGTTAGAATTAATTATACAGTTATAATTTTTAGATATGTTGGTGGTCATTGAATGTCTGCTTTTGTTTCCGTTTTCATGACGTGTCTGGGGTAATCGCGATTACCGACGTCATTGCGATCTCCGGAGTCACCGTGAAAAAATAAAATAGGTCTTAGAGATGGTTTTTATCAAAACCCCTAGTGTGTAAAATACTGTATTATGTGTGTATGTATGAATTTTAGACTTTATGAAAAAGGCGCGATCGTCGCGGTTAATAACGTCATCACGATGGCCTGAAAAATGTGAAAACCAAAAATTGGTCTTAAAGATGGTTTTCAAAGAAATATAGTAGAAAAATAAGAGTTTAAACATGCTTTGAAGGAAGTATGTATATAGTAATATGTATAGTACAATGTTCAGACTGGATTTTTTTACATATTATTTTTGGATGTGTTGGTGGCCATTGAATGTCTGCTTTTGTTTTGTGTTCTCGCAACGTATTCTTAGGAATCACAACATTGTCGCAAAGGTCCCCGAAAACTGAAAAAAAAGTATCTTTTTCAAGAAAATTAACAATGTTTCGGGTACTAGCATGGCTCGGAATAGAGCCTTTGTGTTGCTTGTGTGTATATGCCTACTACACATAAAACCGGATGCAGAGTTTCAGGTTACTTAGAAACACCCTGTTGCCTTCATCTGTAAAGTGCACTTCATCATTTCTATAAGTTCCATGCATGTCAAAACACAGATTGTTGTTAAAGATACAGTCCATGCGATGGTCTCTGAAGAATGCAGAAACAGTTTTATTAAAATGTTTCCTGGCTTTGTCAATCTGTGGACAGAATTGATTTGACCACTTCCATTTCTGTCTTTGAATATATTAGAGTACACCAAGACAGTGTGAGAGAAAAGCGACATCAGTTCTGCAAAGGTTTCTTTCATTAGGATTTCCAGCCCTACCCCAGTCAATGTGCCTAGGTGATGGCCACCACAGTGCACAATCATGAGGTGAGGAGCTTGAGAATCCACAATGGATTTAACCAAAGGCAGCAACTGATGAAACTTTAACCCTCTCTGGCCAAACTAAGTAATCTGCCACATTTGGGAAACCTAAGTCTCTGTCAATAGCTCTCTTTTTTGCAGCCTCTTTAGCCCAATAGATATGTCTGCGGCCCACAATCCATACTCTAAGCATTTTAAAGTGAAGGAGCACTAGAAGTCAGGAGAAGGCTGGAGCTGAATGAGGTAGCTTTCCAAAGGAAAAGCAGTTAAAATGGGGGTGTTTAAAAACAAACAAAAAAAAAAGATATCTTTCATTGGATGCTGGCATCATGAAAGTGAATAAAATTAGATAGTGTGTTGGATGCCTTAGTAAGAAGTCTTATAATTGGCTATTGTTTAAATAAAGGAAAGTTAATACAGACGTGGATATGCTTTTGAATCTGTGGAGTAAAGCACACCTTCTGTATCTCATTTGAAAGTAGCATGTTCCTTCTAGAATGTGCTGTGAACCTGTGACCTACTGGTTCCACTGGGTTCCTAAGTACACTGAGCTAAGAGTGTATTGGGGGGAAGGGTGTTAAAGAGACAGAACATTTTTTAAAACATTGAGGAGTGATGACACAATTTAAGTAATGGCAAGTCTTTATTTCCAACTCATGACTATGTAATAAACTGTTGTGTAGTATTTAAATTTAAAAAAAAATGAAACTACATATATGGTTGAACTCTTATTTGTTTCATGATTACTCTGCGATGATCGCGAAAACATGCTGACAGGAATCTCGTTTTGAAAGAGAGGGAAAGGATTAACAGATCCTAACCATTCACAAGTGGAGATGCAGTAGTCTAAAATGAAAGACATGATTTCATTTGTTGCCTTTCTCATGTTGATAGAGTGGAAAGTTGAAGAGGTTGCCATTTTACAGTAGCTTTGTATGAGAGTGGTGTACCATTCTTGTGCTTAGTTTTTACAAATCCTAAGAGTGTCAAAAGTATCAAAAGAGAGCTAAAACAGCAATATAATCTATGAACTCAATTTACTGGGATGTACATAACTTTTTAATCCTTTAAAAAACTACATTTGAAATGAAGATGTATATGGGAGTTTGATAAGAAAGAGTATCACAGTGATGTGAAAAAATATATGAGATGAACTGTATCGATTAGAGGGTATGTGTTTAAGAGTTTAGTGGTGAATGTTTTGGGAAGTAAGAGGAAAATGAATTAGTGCCTCTTTATTACATTGTGTATTTGATTGAAAAATAACAGTTTAGTATTGTGGAAAGTTGCAATGAGGAATTAAGAATGTTTTAAATGTCTAACCATCATGTGTAGAATAGATACATCTGTCATTTGCATTCTGGGAGTTGTAGTACTTTTAGTAACATTATTAAACAGGAATAGTGTAGTCAGAAATGAAAGATGAGAGCATGTTGTCCGTCTGTATATGAATTAGAAAGAAGTAGTACTTGTTGGGTATGTATTGGGAAGTGTTTGTTAATGTGGTTTTTAACTTATATGACCGCTTTGCATATGCTTAGATGGTGAGATATGTTTTTTTTGCTTGCACATAGCTCTATATACGGTAGGACTTTTGAGTTTACTTAAAGATGCAGAGAGGTATATATTTTTGGAAGGATGGCTTGAAGGTGTACATCTATTAAGAAATTGCATATATGTTTATTTGATGATCTATGTTCAGTAAGGCTGCTAACAATTTCATGTATTTGGTGAGGGTAGTTTTTTTCTTTAAACGTGGTTCATTTAAAATTGAGGAGGATTAATAGTGCAGAATGCCTCAAGAGCTCTTGTGCTAGCTTCATTTTGAGTGTAACTTTTGTTTGAGATATGCTGAATATATGTTTTAGACGCAGAAGAAGTATTTGAGAAATGATGTAGGTTTGCCATTCCCAAAAGGTTTTGTGCTTTGAAAAAATTTCAAAATGTTGTTTTCCATTTTAGAAACTTACTGATGCATGTGCACGCTCAGTAATAAAGCAGTGAATGTTTCTAGAGAGCCATGTATGCAATTATATATCAAGTGTGATATCTAGACTTCACTCACACATAGCTCAGAAGAAAAGCATATATAAAGGAACAGGTAACAGGTAGTTTGATACTGACAGAAGGAGATAACCAATGAGTCAGAGATATAGTCAAAACTGTTATGTATCTAACAGCAATGAAGGTACTTTCACAGTCAGTTAGTCAGTATTCAGGAACTCATGCAATTACCCAGCCACTATTCAGGTGGTCATCAAATCAGTGATTCACTATCCATGGAGTTATTCAAGTACCCAAACACTACACATGTACTCTTTCAATCAGGCAGGCAGAAACTATGTAGTCATTGAACTATGCAGGCACTACCCATAGATTCATCTAATCACCTAAGTACCAACTATTTACTTATGCAATTAACAAGGCTGTAACTATGCAATCATTATAACATTTGCGCAGAACGTATGCAGACATCTAAATACCCACTTACAACCCATGCAGTCATTGAGCTACTGAGGCACATGCATGCACTCATGAAACACTCAGGCACTACTCATGTACTCATCTAATTACGTAGAGTACCATTGTAGTAAACCTATCACCCATCCAGTGCCTATGCAGTAATTTAATTACTGAGGCAATAGTCTTGCACTAATACAATCATCCCAGCAGTACACTTACATTTATTAACTCTGTCAAGCTTTAACAATGGACTCATGCAGTCCCTTAGATGCTAGTCATGCACTCATCTAATCAGCCAGGCACTACTGATGCACATATTCAATTATCCAGGCACTACCCATGTAGTTATCTAAACATCCAGGCACTCCCTGTTCACTCAACCAAAAACAAATGGGCAGCATCCAATCACTGAAACACTATTCATGCACTCATCTAATAGCGTAAGTGCTATGCATGGACTAAAACAATCATGTGTGCACTATCCATGCACTCTATAAATCACCTATATACTATGTATGTACTCCTGCAATCATCCAGGCACTAGAGTTGCACTCATTTATTCATCCCACCAGTATCTATGCATGTATTGAATTATTGAAGCATTAGTCGTGCACTTGTCTAAACATTCAAGCTCTACGTATGCACTCATCCAAACACCCAGATACTAGTGGTATACTCATGCAAACATGCAGGCAGTAACTATGCAGATATGAAATGACCCATGGAGTTATGACATAGTCATGGAATTATCTAGGCACTACCTGTATCCTCAGGGAATCATCTAGGCACTACTTATGCACTCATTCAATCATCCAGGGAGTATTGATTATTCAACCACAAACCCATGTATTTACAAGTTTTACTGAGTATTATGCAGTCTTTTAGAACCATGTGGGGAATTATATATGCAACCAGTCATACATTCTTTGCAAGTACTCAGAAGAATTAGTAAGCTATATGGTTGGATATAGATGAATGTGCAGATTTTTATATGCACCGTTTCCCAAAATTTAAATCTGATTTAAGTAGAAAAGTACTGAGATACTAAATACATAAGCGACACAGTGGTAGAGACGCATGCAGATAGCTCTTATGGTGTGTTTTTGGATTTACAGTGTTCAGACACTGTATGTATTCAAGCCATTTGGCTGCGCCGTGCTGCATTACTTTCAAAGCCCAAGGATGCATCATATTTACAACAAAATGATGGATCCCTGTGCTCTCCCCAGCAGTGGCACACAACTGGCTGTCAGGCTCCATTGGATGCACCTTAGCACCATGGTGCAAGGGTGCCTGTGTTGCGGCATGATTGTTTTTGTGCAGGAAGGCATACCTTCCTGTACAAAAACAATCAACAATTAAGGAGAAATAAAAGTATTTCTCCTTGTTGTGCCTCCCTACATCTTCCCTGAGGAGATGGAGAATTCTGATGCATTCCCAGGTGTACGAACCATTATAAGTCTGGGAATGAAGCAAAATGCATTGGTGTTGCGTGGGGACACCCACAGCAACACCCATGGCATGCTCCTTTCATGCAAAGTGCTGCGTGAAAACGGCCTATGTTTATAAGGCCACAAAAAGCCAAGCAGATTGGCTTTACGTGGCCTTGTAAATATGGATCACCTCACTACGCCAATGGTGTGTCAAAAAAGTAACGCTTTGGCCGCGCATGGGGCTTGTAAGTACGCTCTCTTGGCTTGATGTTCATTTTAAAATTTACTACAGAAGGGATAACCTGGTCTTTCACCTTATAAAAGTTTGAAGTGAGACATGATGCAGCTGTGTTGTAGGACAGTGTGCTAAAATGTTAAAAGGTAACTAATAAATAAAGTTTCGTGTTTTGCTTTGGGTTTGCTATATTGAAGTAAGTACATGAAGCAATATAGTTAGGTTCATCTGTAGATTTAAAACTGCAACAGACCATAAAAACTGTTTTTGTATTATGTGTAAGTCAGTAGTAAAGTAGTTTGTACATTGGCTAGGGTAAAAATTAAAATATACTTGTTTTTGTTTTACAAAACAATATATACATAACTACACACAGTTAGAATACCTACAAAAGCTCAGAGGAAAAAGCAACAGAAGCAACGAAAGTAAATCTGCATAAATGAGTTACAAAAGGGGCAAAATGCAGAAAAAGTGCTGAAAGAAAAAAGTGCTACTGGTAAGAGGACAAAATGATGTCTTAAAAATATATGCAGACATTTGCAAATGTTACAAAATAAAGAAAATACAATTATGACTATGAGAAACCACAAGAGTGGACAAAGTGTACATTGGAAGAACAGAAAACATTGTAACAAAGATGGACACAACATAACCAGGAGACAGAATAAGTTTAAGGAAATCAGAGCCAGGATGTTTTGTAGTAGAGTATAGAAGAAGGAGAGGTGCAGTGAAACAGAAAGAACGAGTTGAGAGATTACTTGATAAGGCCTTTGCTTTGAAGAGGAAGCTTTTTATTTTGATTCTAAATCGAATGAAGACCCTTGACAAAATAGTGTTGTGCATGAGGAGACAAAACCAGAAGAAAAGATTAGTGAATAGAAGTAACTTTTGTACGGTTTTTAGTGGAGAATGGATACATACTTCTAGTACAGATCCCTTCTTTAATGAAGAAACCTGTCTCCTGGATAGCAGATTAGTACATGCTATTGTAAAGAGGACGTTGTTAGGAAATGAAGAATGGTAGTCCTATAGCAAAGGAGGTGATGGTACCTAGAAATGTAGAAGAAGTTATTGCAGAAGAGGTATAAGGAAGGCGTAGTCAGGGTCCTGTATACAAATGGAATTGTAGTAGTATTTGTAGTATTAGACAGCAATCCATTCATATATTAAGAAAATTCCTACGTATCTTTCCAAGATGAAGTTTAAGACACAAAATAAGTTATACCACTCTACAATGCAAACTTTAGTTAGGAAGATGTACTATGTGAAAACTCCTGCTTTATGTTTAGCAAAATTGAATAGAGCCCCCCTTCCATGGTAGTGTAGCAGACGTAGAAAAGGTTTGTGGTGATGTGCAGTTTTGTTTCTTTGGTCCTGAGCAGGATTCTAGGGAAAATGAAGAGTTGTTAACAGGAGGAGATGCAGAACAGGACACATATATTACAGTTGATAGTTTTAAAGAAGAGATTTCAAAAATTAACACAGTGTGGTCTAAAAAACAGTATCACTGTAGATGTTGTTGATGCACTTCCTAGAAGGTTTAGACACAGACTGTTGACCTATATTTAAAAAGTGAAAAAGTAAATAATGATAACTTGCAAAAGTTAGCTGTGTATTTATTTGTAGAGTGACACTTTGACTTGTCTATACGGCAAGTTATGTGTAAGTAGTGCTACAATAAATTAGAAGATAATAAAATGAACAATACATAGATATTAGATACCCATTTTGTAAGATAATAAAATGCCTGCTAATTTAGAATAACTATGAAGGGCCAAAAATAAAAAAAAACATCAACATTTAGGATTCTTTGCAGCACGGCGAAGTGCTCTGCTCTCCAGCACTCACTACAACTCCACAATCCATGCAGTGTGATGCCATCCGGTAAATCTGTGGAGCCAAATCCGGAAGTTTAGAATGGACTTCTGAAAGGACTCTCTGCCCCAGTGTTGATGTGGCTAGTATTAAACTTCAGAGTCCTTCAGCCCTGTGTTGTCTTCTAGCTGCTTTTATGCTATTGCTTTGGTATGTTTTTAGATAGTAAAGAATGGACGTAGTCCCAGAAAAATATTTTTTATTTGTACCTCTTGACAATGTCTTGTGACATATTGTGCATTGCGCAAATCCACTCACTATGAACCACTTTAAAGACTGTACAAGCTAGATAGATAAATGGGCGTGTTCTGAAAAGTGTATTATCCAATGATATTCCTTTATTTCCCGGTGACATGATTTTCTGTTTTACTTTTGAATTTGTTTTAGTGGATATGTAAAATTGTTG
The DNA here is from genome assembly GCA_963921515.1 of Calotriton arnoldi. Classification (NCBI taxonomy): domain Eukaryota; kingdom Metazoa; phylum Chordata; class Amphibia; order Caudata; family Salamandridae; genus Calotriton; species Calotriton arnoldi. Next base: position 104,719 of record CAWUFW010016868.1, read on the forward strand.
GTTTTATGGTTGGAGACATTTTTTATGTTAGGTTTTAAGATGATCGAACATGGATGTCATCCCACATGAATATTTTTTCTTCATCCCTCTAGAGTGGGTCTTTTCACATTGCAATGCATTGTACTACTTTTGTAGCAATTTTCTTATTCCTGTTGAGTTTGTGTAAGAATGGGTAGTTTGATGAGTGTTTTGTAGTTATGTTCTATTCGTGAGTTCTGATGTTGAAAGTTATTTTTTGAAATTGTTGTTTTTGTTAAATGTGCTGTTAAAATAAAGTTAAACAATCATGTTTCTAAACAGCTAGACTCAAACTTTGTGTAAAATATGTTTATATATCTCTTTTACATTTTGTCACTTGTATTTGTAACTACTGATTTCATTTCAATGTCGGGTGTTACTGTGAAGAAGAAAAATGCATTTTTAATGTAGTTATTTCGACAAGTGAATACAAAGGGAAAAGTTTAATTAGTATCTTACTAAAAGCTACACTGAAACTTTATGTAAAATATGTCTATATATATGTTTTACACTTTGTCAAAAACACCCGGTATTCGCAGTGTGTCCTTGGTAATTTCACTCCTAAAATCACACAGGCACTACATATCCAGTCATAAAGGACATCCTTTCTCCATCACTCTGCAAACGCAGGTCCTGGCACACTACTAGTTGGGGGATGAAGTCTCCTTGGCTAATGAGGATCATTGGAGCCAACTACCCCTCTATTTACCTCCAGCAAGACCCACACTGTGAGTTTCCGAAGAGGTCTTCGGAGGCAATGCCCCCTTTCTCGACCACTCTGCAAACGCATCTCCTGGCACATTACTTGTTGAGGAATGAAGTTCTCTTGGATGCTAAGGGACTTTGGGGACCAAGAAGCCCTCCTGGTACTTTCTGTAAGTCTTACACAGCGGGATTGCTGAGAGCTGGTCAGAGGGCCCGCCCCTTCCCCCACCATTCTGCAAACACCATTGCTACTTAAAAAAACATAGAAATTCACTGAAAAAAACAAAGGTTACAGGGACGTTATAGTTAGGAATTAGCATTTAAAAAACCATGGAAATTCACGGAAAAAAAAGGTTACAGGGACGTTATAGTTAGGACTTAGCATTTAAAAAACCTTAGAAATTCACTGAAAAAACCAAAGGTTACAGGGACGTTATAGTTAGGCCGACATTTCACTGATACAAAACCAGAGAAAATCAGCAGTTATAGTTAGCTAATTTAACTATAACTCACGTCCCCGCAATACACTGCTTATGACCTCACATATTACATCACTAATGACATGGTCAGGTACATCACTGATGGCATCACTGATGACATCTCAAATGACATCACTGATGACATCATCCATGGAATTTCTGAATATAAACTTTCATACACCCACTCCAACTTCTACACTAGCATTCTCAAAACCATTGACATACCCATGCCAGTACTTACACACCAACTCACTGATTCATAGGTGTACACACACATCCACTCAGTTACCCATACAGCCACTCATACAACAACTCACTCACTAATACGTCCACTGATATATCTACTCATACACCCACACAGCCACTCACACAGTCAGTAACTCATAGAGATACACACACCTACTCACTCACCTATAGAGTCAATCACACAGCCATTTACCCACCTATACAGTTATATGCACAACTCATTTATTCATACAGATACTAACACATACTTACTCACCTATACAGTCACTGACACAAGCACACACTCACCCATACAGCTACTCTCACAATCACTCACTCACACATACAGTCACTTATATACTCCATCACTCACCTATACTTCCTTTTACATAAGCAGTTACTCATCCTAATACTAATGACCTATCCATTCACTCGCCAACACAGCCATACGCACACTCACTCACCCATACAGCCCCTCACAGTACTCATGAATCTATACAGCCACTGACTCACCCACTCATTCATCCAGGCAGGCAGGCACACACCCCTCCCCACCCACACAGACACTCATACACCCATACAGGTACTCAGACAACCAATCAATAAGCCATGCAGCCACTTATGTACCTACTCACCAACCCATACAGACACTTACACACCAACTGACAGACTGATACAGACATTCACACAAATGAGTCACTCACACATACAATTCACTGAGACACATATAATCACTCACCTATGGAGTCAGTCACGCACCCACTAAATCATCCATACAGGCACTCATACACCCACTGTGTATATATATTTAACACTAATAAACTATTTAGAACCACTCACAGTCACCAGATGATGTCATCAGTGATGTCATCAGGGATGTCATTTGAGATGTCATGAGTGATGTCATCACTGATGTCACTGACCATTTCATGAGTGATTTAATATGTGAGGTCATAAACAGTGCATTGCGGGGTGCAAGTTACTGAAGTTCTCTGGTTTTGTATCAGCGAAATGTCAGTCTAACTATAACGTCCCTGTAACCTTTGGTTTCTTCAGTGAATATATTTATATTTCATATTGTGGATTCTAAGTATAAAATATTTTTGATAATTTTCTACATTATGTGTGGTCTTGAGCGTTATGTGTTATGATATTAAGTATATTGAAAGTAAAGAATATAGTTGCCTGAGGATTTACTATATTTTTTGTCTCTTTCCCTGCCTCAGGAGCTTGTATCTGGTTCAGGGGGTCCCCTCTTTATGTAGATTAATTACCCGCAGCCTATCTGCATGGGGCTCATGTTTAGTCAGGTTCTAAAACCTACGTATGTACATTAGTGTGCATTCAACACCTATTCTCTGGATCTTCCCTTTTCTTTCTGTACTAATTCCCAAACAAATTCATTTTCTTTACCACAATTTAGGAGTGGGCTTATCTTACTTGGAAGTAACAGTGACTATGGCCGTAAGTATGGACTTACTACAGACCTTTGGGTTTACATATGAAGAAAATGCATGCTCTTGTAGGTAGTTCAACCAAATTTGATAATCAGGCTAGTTGCAATCCTGTAATCAATGATGATGTACAGAAGTTATTGCTATTAAAAAAAAAATAAGATCAAAAGAATTGAGATGCATGAGCATTTTATGTTAGAATATCTCTGGTTATACCCCAGGGACTTCGGGTCCAAAACATACCTGGGTTATTTGTACAGATTAAAATATTCTTAGAATGGTGGTCAGTGATAGGAAATCGGTGTTCAAGAGATTTCATGATGCTAATTGTAGAGACAGCAAAGGAACTAACTCTAACGTTACTAAATTAACTTAAAGAGTTAGAAGAAAAGATCAATAAATCCAATGTTGATCTTGTATTAGCTATAAGTCACCAGTGAGATAGACTATACCTAGGTCATAGGGCAGTCTGGTACGTGCTTAAAGGTAAACACATGTACTCTGAAGATTCACTGACCAATATGCACTTATACAAACTCATGTGCCCCTTTAAACATCCACTGTACCAACCATAGTTTAATATACCACACTTAAGTTGGAAAGCGGATCAGCACTAAAACACCCGCTGACGTAGTGAAAGAAGCATCTAAAAAAAGATTCACTGATATAGACAGGCAGAAGTGATATCTATGTAGCACTAATTAAGGCACGCGAATACACAGCTAAAAAACCTAATACTCACTAACACATCCAGGGAGCAAACCATGCAGACAGTCCCTTACAGAGACATTTAGATAAGCATAGAGATTATGAACATAGGCAGTCATTTGCCCACAAACTTACATACACATGCAATGACAGTCCCAGATATCATTGACACATTCATTCAAATATCTACTAATCAACTGACACTTTCAAGTGTAACATCCACAGAAGTAGCTGTTGCATCATGTTTTGGGCCATGTACAGTTTAGCATCTGGATGCAGTTTTACTGCTAGTTTAACCTTCATATTTTAAACTGCTCCACAAGGCATAAACTGATCTTTTATTAGACATAAGTCACAATTGAGTTAGGCTGTAGATAACCCCTATGGCAGGAGGGTATGTGCTTAAAAGGTAACAAATGTAGTCACAAGATTCACTGAGTTGTATGCAGTTATACAAACTAAATGTTTAAATACTTAAAAAGTAATCTTATACTATGAAATTAACTGGTAAATGTACTTCTCCTTTTTTGTTTTCAGACATCAATATCTAGTTAATACAGAAAGCTACAATGCAACAAAAACTTTGAGAAGGAAGACACAGCAGCAAATACACCATCTGAAAAACAAAAGGGGCAACATGCAGAAAAGTTGGTCTAACAGAAAAGAACTGCTGGTAAGAGGGCAAAGACATTTTTTAAAATTATATGTGGACAACTTGAAACTGTGCATAAACAAGTAAACGGAAAAGAAAGTGTTACAGCAACTATCAAACGACACGAAGGGACTCAAAAACTCTGCCCCGCTACGCGGGGTTCTGCAAGCGGTTGAATGTATTTGTTCACGTAGTTCATGTTGATTTTCAGCACCAGGTGTTTGTCATGCTATGTAAAATCAGTGTGAATGGCACCATGCGCAGCACAAAAGGACGCTACTACTTTTCTGTCTCTCAAGTAGATTTTCTATTCATGGGGCAGCTTTCTCAACACAAACAGAAGGTTTCTCAATGCAAGCAGTCGTGAAAATCCATGACCACCTGTGTTGGGAAATCCGACTGCCTGCATTGAGAAATATCACCAGGAGGTGGGTTTTACTCAATCGCACTCATCAACTTGACATTGGTGAGCACAAGCGAGGAAAAAAACTCTGCTCCGCTGAGTTTTTTGGAACTCCCCGAGCTCCAAGGAGCATGGAAAACCTTGCGAACAGAGTAGAGTTTCACGCCCAGTCCTACTCCACATATTCACTTGCTGTTATGGGTATAAGATGCCCTAAAGTTAGGAACAGACAGTGATGACTATGTGCTGTCTTTTATAGAGCAGTATGTGACTTTTCATCCCAAATGAGAGTGGTGACAAAATGTCAATACAACAAGTTCTACGATTCCAAAATCATAGGTGTGGGAAATAATGTCATCGAAAATACAGATCGAAGGGAACATTTTATACAAGATGTCTTTTTGGATTCCTACTACCTGTGATCTCAGAAGGAAGATTTAACAGCTTTTTGTCTGCAGTCAGACACGCTCTCACACAGAAATCACCAAAGAACACATACAACCTCACAAGAGCAGAAGCTTCAAAATACATCAATGACTAAAATCCTGTGATTTTGAAGATGTGGAATGCGAACATGGATCTACAGTTTGTTGCAGATAACTCAATTGCTATTTCTCTTTACGTTACTTCTTATATAACGAAGTCAGAGAAGACAGAAATGAAGGAGATGTGCGAGGAGAAAAGAGTCTCACAAAGAAATTGTACAGTTTTAGTTTGAAAATGCTTTCCCCCAGAGAAATAGGCTCTGATGAATGCACAGACAGGTTAAGCTCAGCAAGTTAATTTTGTAAAATGAGTTGTATGGTTGAATTTAGGGCTTGCTAACAGTCGTAATGGAGTATTAAAGTATTTTCCTGAAATACAATATCTTGCAGAATTTAAGTCTGAGAATACAGACATTCTGAGGACTAACATGCTGGATACATGCTATCCAAGAAGGAGTCCTCATTTTGAAAGCATGTGTCTATATGAAGTACTTCACCGTTATACATATAGTAATGTCAGTGAAAACATAGAAGAGGAAAATTTGCTGTCCTTGGATGTGAACAATGTTTGGTCAGATATAACAAAGGAAATGTAATCAACCATAGAAAGCTCAGTTGCCAAACTCCGGACAAAAGAGAGTCTTTCTATTTAGCAATGTTACAGTTGTTCAAGCCATGGTGCTCTGAATCCGAGTTATTTGGACACTTTGAGTGTCATGAAGACTAATTCAATATTGTGAAAGGCACCATTGAGTGCTTAGCATTTCTAGTCTATCTTCAAATGTTGAGAGATGAAATTGAACAGAAAGAAACAATTGCTGCTAAGATAGAAAGGGAGAGTTCTCAGAGCAGCCAAAGTTCGGCACCTGCAAGTCAAGATCCTCTTGGAGAGCCAATCGTTCAAAATTAAGCTGTTACAGCTATGAATGAAGTGGAGAATGCAATTCAGCAAGCAAGACAGGAAACTGTGGATTTGGAACAAATAAAACAACAACTGGATACAGATCAGAAACAAATTTTTGACAAAGTAAAAGATAAAGTAGAACATGGATTCCTGCATGAGAAAAAAGAGTTAGAAAGTTCTACATATATACCAGTTCTACTATACATAAGTGGTGAAGCTGGAACTGGGATGAGATTTTTGATTAAAGCACTCACAAGTTAGCTACAGAAGACTACAGATTCTAATTTGTCATGTGTAGTTACTGCATAAATAGAATTAGCTGCACATATTATTAAATGAGTTACCCTTCATTGATTATTAATGCTACCTGTTAAACATGAAAACAAATTGGAATACAACAAATTGTCAAGTGATGCTTGTCATGAAGTAGCAAGAGTGTTAAAGAAATTGAAGCTTTTAATTATTGATGAAGTCAGCATGGTGTTGAATCTAATGCTTGGTTTTATATATTTAAGAATGCAGCGATATTAAAAACTGAGTATGACATACTATTTGGTGGACAACACTTAATAGTGTTTGGAGACCTGCTACCTCCAACACCAGCCAAAGGACAACCTGTTTTCAAGACACTACTACATAATGAAACAAGGAATTCACTAGGAAGTATTGGAAATGTAAACATTTGGGAAAACATTCAGTACAAAGAGTTAGTAAAAAATATGCACCAAGCATCAGATGTGGAATACGGAGATATACTCAAGGACATAAGAGTGGGAGTTCTCACAATACAAGGAAAAAGGCATTGAAAAGCCGTCTTTTGAAAAATATATTTCCATCTAATGTTTCAGCTGCTCAATTGGTGTATAATTTCATTAAAGAAGACATGTTTATAGTTTGTTTGATGCCAACCCTTCAAGAGTGTTCTAAATCCAATGCAGAATTACTACAACTGGAAATAGAAGACATTGTAGAGATTACAGCAACTGATAAAATAGAACATCAAGGAGTTACAGTACTACTGACAGAAAAACTGAAATCAAAATTGTACACTTTAGAGAAGTCTGTTTCCAGATCTGCAGGATTAGACCAACGGTTACGTGTCTGTAAAAAATCTCATGTAATCTTGTGTCGGAATTTAATTGTTGAAGAAGGGCTAGTAAATGGTGCAACGGGTAAAGTTATACAATTTATTAATTGCTCATACAGAAATAAGGTGGAATCCTTAGCTGTAAAATTTGATGAGGTTGATGAATTTAAGCAGATTGGTAGATGCGTTGTACGTTTTTTTACTAGTGAAAGACTTGTATGTTCAGTGAAAGCAGTTCCCACTGTTTCTAGGGTATGCTGTAACTATCCGCAAATTGTAAGGTTTAAATGTAAATGCAGCTTTTATTAATATTGGTTGTAATGTATTCATAGAAGGAATGTCATATGTAGCATTGTTGGGAATTAGAACATTGTCCGGTTTGTTTTTGATTGACTTTGATCAGGAAAATATTTGTGCTGATGCTAGCTGTATAAGTGAGTACAATCGGTTAAGGAGTTCATTTGCTCCTCATTTAGGCCAGCACCCAGTTTATAGGAAACGAGTAATCTGCCCAAAGCGAAAGATAACAAAACTGAATTTAGATGATGAACAAAAGGCAGCACAGAAGGAAAATTCTCAAGAATAAAAGAAGAGGAAACTACTTAATGATGAAGAAATTGTAGGTTTCCAAATCGACAACACTACAGGGGTCAACTGCTATGCAAATGTTGTTGTGAATGTACAATTCCATTTGCCAGATTTTGTTATTGGAATTGAACAAAAAAGAAATAAGACACTTTCTAAAGCACTCTATGGTTTGCTGCAATGTTTACAGAGTGACAGAACTAGAATACACTCTGTTTCAGGACTACAACGTCTTATAGATTTGTCTGCTGGATCAGTAGTATTTACTCTCAGTATTTAACACAATGCAGAAGAATTTTGCTATGATGATGCTAGGAGTATTGTAGGAAGAAGAAGTAAATATTAACAATTTATGTGGATTAAGTTACAAATGGGAGCATAATTATGAAGATTGTCAATTCACCTCCACTACTTTAATCAATTCAGAACAATTCCTGTACTTGGCAATACCAGATTTTAAAACTGTGCCTTTTCAGCAATTGACCAAAAACAGCAACCAAAAAATGACCTGCCCAAACTGTAGATCAGACCATATGTCTACATTGTTTCTACAAAGAATGAATATGAATATGAAAATGAATATAAAGGCACTTATATAGCGCACAGCTACTCAGAAGAGTGTCCCGGCGCATCAAAAAGGCCCCCTGACTTAAACCTCCCCCAATCAACAACAGAAACACCAAAGAGACACAAAAGAAGACGCCAGAAAGCGCGGCACAATTCTTCAAAGTTTTTGGTTAAAAAGCAAGGTTTTGATACGCTTTCTAAAAATGGTAAGATCCGTCACCGCTCTCAGTGAGGGGGGAGCGCATTCCAGGCCTGGGCACCGAACAGCCCAAACGATGATCCCCCAGTGCGAGCGTGAGAAATTCTGGGGACCCTAGCTAGATTCATTGAAGAGGATCTCAACGTTCTAGAAGGAATATAGTGAGAGATCCTTCTGCACAGGTACTTGGTCCCCGTTCCATGCCAAGCTTTAAAGAATAGCACCATCGCCTTAAATCGGATTCTGTTCTTTATCTGGAGCCAATGAAGTTCTTTAAGGAAGGGGGACATGTGCGTCCTTGCCTGCAACCTAAGGATGGCTCTAGCTGCGGCATTCTGTGCCACCTGCAGGCGCTTAAGCAGATATTCTGGAAGGCCAAAATAGAGTATATTAACATAGTCCAATCTTGAAGTGATTAGTGCTTGAACTACAGATCTCCTGTGTTCAAGAGACAGGAGAGGAAGACATTTTCTCATCATCCTGAGACCAAAGCACGTTCCTACCACTGATTGGACTTGGGCCTTCATTGATAAGCGGTCATCTATCAAGACGCCTAAGTTCCTAACTTTTTGTTGAGCCGAAGCGGGTGGCGACATATCTTCAGGCCACCAGAGTCTTCAGTCGTCTGGCGATTGAGTGCCGAAGAAAATAATTTCCGACTTTTCCGGAATGCATTTCAGCTGGCTAGATCTAAGCCATGCAAACACTTTGGATAGGCAAGTTTTAATCATGGATCTCTCAAAGCTCTTCCCTTTGTCACAGGAGAAGAGGAGCTGAGTATCATCAGCATATGAGATGAATTTCGCTCCATAAGTCTCCGCCAAGACAGCTAATGGGGACAAGTATAGATTGAATAATGTGGGGCTCAGAATGGAGCCCTGAGGGACTCCCACCTCCATTTTAGGGATTCTAGCTGCGAAGGGAGGACACCAAACCTCCTGATCCCTATCTTTCAGATATGAGGCTAGCCACTTTAATACAGAGCCTCCGATGCCAAGAGCCTGGATCCTGTACAATAGTTTAGCATGAGGCACGGTGTCGAAGGCCGCTGATAAATCTAACAAGATCAGAATGGCCATCCCACCCCCATCCAAGGTCTCCTTGATGTATTCAGATACTTCTAAGAGGGCGGACTCAGTACTGTAGTTGGATCGGAACCCGGACTGACTGTTGTGGAGAAGATTGTTAGTTTCCACATAGTCAGTAATCACCGAGTTAACATATTTCTCCACCACCTTAGAGAAGGCAGGGAGAAGAGAGATGGGCCTGTAACTTTCCGGCATTTTCGGGTCTGCAGTCTGTTTTTTAATCAGAGGGAGAATTTTAGCCTGCTTCCAACTCGATGGCATATGGCCAGATTCTAATGAAACGTTACAGATTTTATTTACCACTGGATTAATAGCCTGAGCTATGGACTCTAGCACTTTTACAGGACAGGGGTTGGAAGGGAAGCCTGACTTCAGGCCTTTGATGCTGGCTAGTGAAGTTTCCGGAGACAGCAGGGGAAATTGTTGTAGTGAGTGACAAACTCCTACCGCTGACTCCGGAGCATGGCTAAATAATATTTCGACTGATTATAGATAATCGCTATGCCTCCTCCTTTGCCTACTTGGCGATCTAATCTCAAGATCTTGTAACCAGGTGCAATTGCCGTCGCTATGGTAGGGCTGGAATCTTGTGAGAGCCAAGTCTCCATAAGAAACAACATGTCTGGTGCGGCTTCTTGCAGTAGGTCAAAAATCTCAAGTTCATGTTTCTGTAAAGAACGTGTATTCAATAAGAAAGCTTTAAATTCTGAACTCAGGTCTATCTTATTGTCATCCACTACTTCAACATCACACTGCCTGGGAGAAATAGTGTTTTGCACCGGCCGCCTGTTACAGTGTGCACAGATGTGGGTTAATTCTCCCGTCCAATCCATGTTATTGCCTTTACACTTAGTTGCCTCATCCAGACGGAGAAGGGTTCTCCTATCATACTGAATAAGCTGATCAGCATTTATGGTCAAACCGGCGGCATGCCGTACGCCGTGCGCCTCTGGGACACTGACGGGCGCAGACGGGCTTGCCTTAGGCACGCCTTTGGCGCGCCTTCGGTGCGTCCACTCAGCGCCCCTGTTTATATACATACAGCTGATCTAGAGTGCGTCCGTGAGGGAATGACATCACTCAGCGTGCCTAATGTACGGAGACTGCCGAGGGACAGACCAGAACTGCCAGTCACCTCTCTCCGGTAAGATTACAATGTCAGATTTAAATTCAAATACAACAGTCGATTCTATAACACACAAATAAAGTTTTAAAAAGTTAAAAGGATCGTAGCAGCAAATCATTAAAAGCTCCAGATTGTAGTGCAAAATAACAGCGAGGGGGTCTAAGACCAGGTACGGGCAACTGAACTGAACTGAACTGAACTGTCAGTCACCTCTCTCCGGTAAGATTACAATGTCAGATTCAAATTCAAATACAACAGTCGATTCTATAACACACAAATAAAGTTTTAAAAAGTTAAAAGGATTGTAGCAGCAAATCATTAAAAGCTCCAGATTGTAGTGCAAAATTACAGCGAGGGGGTCTAAGACCAGGTACAGAGCAGATGGTTCAAAACTGGATACTAAAATAACAAACTTTGCTGCTGGACAAATATCAATTTCAGGAAGGACTCTTACTACTTTGGCAATCATCTTTCATGAAGGAGTAAATACAGTATCTGGACACTGTACAGTCTATTTAAGTTCCCTAGCAGGATGGACTAAATGCAATGACACTAATCTAAAATCGAAAGCAAGACTACCTAGGAAATTACCAAATTCACAACTCTTATTTGTTCAACCAAAGTTCTGAGGATTATTTGTACATAACTGGTGTACAGTATTTTTTATTACATGATTTATGATTTATTAGACATTGTTCGTCCTATTGGGGGTTATATTTTCAGAATATTTTTGGAAATGCAACAGTCTTTTTACATTCAAGAAAATAGTTTCTATAACCACTAAACAATACATTCTCCTATTACAGTTATATACTAAATGTGTATAGTACAATAGCAGCAGCCTTAAGTTACCACCTAAAACTGTCTTCAAAAATAAAAATACTCTTTTGTTTCTCCAACAAGAAATTTTACATTCTACTGTGTGATATTTTGTCTACATGGATCATCACCATTTTCCATAAAACTTTACCTACAAAAAATGGATGTTTTGAGAAGGATCTAAATAATTGAGGCCTACTTCACAATTATATGTCATATTGTACCAGATATAAGAATATAAGAAACAGCGAAAAGCTACATTTCTTGAGATTATTATAGTAACTTTAGAAAAAGCCAATAATTTGTGAATTGTAGTGAGTGTCATGCGTAGTATTGTTTATTTGTAAACATGTACTATGCAGCATTGGGATGTTTTTTAAAATCCATTGATTGTTTTTTCCCACTGTTCATTGATTCATACAGACCACTGTTTATGGTGTGCAACTATGAAAGCTGAGAATAGTAAAAAGGAGAAAAAAATGTTTTCACTATGCATTAAACTGTTACAGTATGAGGAATGTATGTTGCTATCATTTTGTAATCTTCAAGAACAAGTACTAACATATTTTTTCTTTGTTTTTCTTTTTCCAGAGTGGATGGAGTTGAGCGAGGTTGTATGTGTCAAGTCACTTTTCAATCATAGTCAGATGTCTTACTCATAAGAAAACGAAAGCACTCATTCACTCACACATAGAAGCCCTCATACACCCATTTACACACCCATACATGCACATATAAACCCATTCACTTACTTACACAGCTACTTACCCAGACAATTACTGACTGATGCAGTCACTCTCCACTGTTACACTCATTCTTATAAAGACTGAACCACCCATTCTCTCACCAAAATAGACACTGATGCACCCATTCACTCACCCATATAAACATTGATGCACCTATTCTATAATTTATACATTGACTAATGCAGCAATGCTTGCTCTCAAACACCAATTCAGTTACCCATACCACCTGTAATACACCCATTCACTCAGATACACAAGCACTATTGCACCTATGTACCACCTGATTCAATCTCCATAAAGCATTCATGCACTCATTCAATAGCCTATGCACTACTTATGCACTCGTTCTAACATTCAAACAACTCTCATGTACTCAAATGATCATCTATGCACCACTAATATACTCATTCCACTATCCATACACCTCTGATGTACTCATTTGATCATTCATGTACCTCTCATACACTTATTCATTCATCCATACCCCACTCATGTACTCATTCAAACATCCATGCCACACTCATGCACTCATTCAATCATCCATACACTCATTTAGTTATCCATGCACTACTCATGCACTCATACAATCATCCATGCCTTACTCATACACTCATTTACTCATCCATGTATCACTCAGACTCTTTTTCAGTCACCCATCACTACTCATGTTGTTATTCAGTTATCCATGCACCACTGATGCACTCATTCAATCATACATGCACCACTCACACACTGATTGACTCACCCATGTAGCACTCAAGCACTCATAGAAGCACTCATGCACTCATTCAATCACCATACACCACTCAAACACTCGTTCAATCATCCACATACCTCTCACAGTTATTCAATTCTCTTATACCACTTGTGTCTTCATTGTGTATCTATTCAATCATGTAAACACAATTCATCCACTCATTTAGTCAACAATGCACCACGCCTGCATTCATTCAATCACCTATACACCACTTATGCACTCATTCTAGCATCCATGCATCACTCACACCCTCATCCAGTAATGCAGGCACCACCGACCAGGGGATTTGGCCGCAGCAGGATTTGCTGCCCAGCCTGCCGTGACCTCCAGGAGGAGGAGTCACCAACGCCACGTCATGCTGCAAGAGCGCCTGACTGCTCCTACGATGCAGGAAGACCAGGGGATTCCGCTGCTGCGGGACCTGCTGTCCCAGCCTGCCGTGACCTCCAGAAGGAGGAGTGACCAATGCTGCATCGTGCTACAAGAGCACAGGACTGCTACTGCGCCCAAGGGCAGGCCCATCCGCGCCTACCATGGCACATAAGAGGCTTGGCAACCCCTCTGACATCGGTATATTAAGAGGGCTCATGGCTTAAGGTACTGTTTGACTCTTTGTTTGCTTCTTATTGACACTTCTGAGTCTAAGCATCCTTCGGGGTTCAGGAACATTGTTTTCCTTTTTCTACTTGGGTTCTATGTTATTTATTTAGTACTTGTGCCGCATTGGCAAACGCAAGACGATGGAGGGCTGCTGGGGGTGTTAAACCCAAGAACACCAAGAAAACCCGAAAGACTCCCGGGGCCAATCGTGTCATCCAATCAAAGAGGGAGAAAACAAAACGGACTAATCTTTAACCAGGTCCAGCATACATGTCCGTGAAATGAATGAACCTCAACACAAGAAGTATGCAGTTCCTAATATTAAAAAGCAAGAGGAAGTGTTTATTTTGATATAGAACTCCACATAAAAATGTGCGGTAGTGAAAGTGGGAGAAGAATCCTCTCCTCTTGGAAAAGACCCTCACACACCCAGCCTGCTAGGTGTCATGCTTCATCATCGGGTCTGCTCCTTATCGGTCGGCGCTGCAATCCCGATCGGCACCCGTGATGGGGCCTCCTTGGCGGAGATCTTTATTCCATATGCCGGTGGGTGAAGTGCGTGTGAGGGCCCTAAAACAGTGTAGGTGATATAAATGTGTAGGAAGTAAAAGGGGAGGAGGTCCACTCAAAATAATTTTATTAAATGTGGCCCCTACCCTGGTTAAAAGGAAACAAAACGCGTATCTATACTCTGAGGATGTCGAGATTTATGCGCTTGTAAAATGAGTCAACATGTTTCTTGCCTGAAAATATATTAAATGGCAATTCTTCAGGACCAACGATGATCTACCTACACTTAATGGTAGTGGTCAACAAAGAAGTGGAGTGAAAGTAGTGACCACCAGTACAGCACCCTAAAAAGTGGTACCTGTAGATCAAAAAAACACAACCTGCAAGGGAAGCAGAACAACAACATTCACGTTAAATGTCGCGGTAATCTGTTCTAAATAAAAACCAAACACTATATTTTAGTGTCTACTCCAGCCGGTACTGATGCCGCGCATCCATGACCCGATTAGGGTGAGTGTCTAGATGGTTGCTCTTTTTAGTTGCTCAGTTTTAGGATACTTTTCCAGTTGTTATGATACTGAATACGCACATTAAGCATGCCACGAGTCACTTGTGTTCAGCATGCTTGAGCCGCATCAATAACACCGTGTGGTACTCTTGTTGCCTGTGTTTGGTTTTTATTTAGAACAGATTACCGCGACATTTAACGTGAATGTTGTTGTTCTGCTTCCCTTGCAGGTTGTGTTTTTTGATCTACAGGTACCACTTTTTAGGGTGCTGTAATGGTGGTCACTACTTTCACTCCACTTCTTTGTTGACCACTACCATTAAGTGTAGGTAGATCATCGTTGGTCCTGAAGAATTGCCATTTAATATATTTTCAGGCAAGAAACATGTTGACCTATTTTACAAACGCATAAATCTCGACATCCTCAGAGTATAGATACGCGTTTTGTTTCTTTTAACCAGGGTAGGGGCCACATTTAATAAAATTATTTTGAGTGGACCTCCTCCCTTTTTACTTCCCTACACATTTATATCACCTACACTGTTTTAGGGCCCTCACACGCACTTCACCCACCGGCATATGGAATAAAGATCTCCGCCAAGGAGGCCCCATCACGGGTGCCGATCGGGATTGCAGCGCCGACCCGATAAGGAGCAGACCCGATGATGAAGCATGACACCTAGCAGGCTGGGTGTGTGAGGGTCTTTTTCCAAGAGGAGAGGATTCTTCTCCCCACTTTTCACTACCGCACATTTTTATGTGGAGTTCCTATATCGAAATAAACACTTCCTCTTGCTTTTTAATATTAGGAACTGCATACTTCTTGTGTTGAGTGCCAATCGTGTCATCGACAGGATCAACAACATGCTGACTGAGTGCGAACAGATATTGACTCCAGATTGCTCTGATCACCCAGGGGTTTCCACTAGTGTCATTGAGGCATCTCCACCTCAAGTACCAGGCCCCTCTTGTAAAATATCTAGGATGTTCCTAAATACAAGGGAGCATCATGCTGTACCACTCACAGAGAGCCATACCACCATGAGTCCACCCTCCTTGACAGTTCCTTCAGCAACAGCACCCTCGGATCCTCTTCTTGAGGGTTTTCCTTGTAGCAACCGATTTTATATATTAGCGGATGTACATGAGGTCAAAACACCCGTGGATGCCCTTGATCACGTCGACAACCAAGCCCAGTGTCAAGGGGATCCACCAGGGCTGGGCCACTCCTCCTCCAGCAACTCTCTAATATTTTATTGGTTCGATCTCTGAAAGAGGAGGTCAGTGCTTTCAAATCTTTAGTCATCTCATTAAACTCCACAGTTTATCACCTACTCGAAGTCTCCAAGAACTCAGTTAAATCTAGTCCCCAAGTTGTACATGGTTCTTTATCTCAAAAACAAACACTCTTGGTTAATGCAAAACCTTACTACCCGGAGAACTACTTACAAAGTCCACTACCTAAGAGAGCGCCCACCTCAATCACTCTGCTTGCTAATATGCCCAGGTCTCAGTCTCAAACTCACACCCCAAGATTGAATTTACTTAACAAGGCCAACGCGCGTGCCCACTTAGGCTTAAGTCAGTCTGAGCATATTCCCTATCAAGCTAGAACTAGACCCCCAACCCATGAGCTCATTTCTTTGATAAATGTTCCACAATTGACCCGACTTTCTCCCCCTGAGTCCGAGGACTCGCTTAAAAATAAGGTAACACACTGGATCCATCACGTTAGTTAGGTTAGTTGTAGATCCCTTATTCGTGATGACATAGTTAGTGCTGTAAAAAAAGGAAGTTCCTCCCCTGGCTATGACAATATAGAGCTAACCTTGCTGACCCCTGGCCTGGCACATAATCTAATTGACTTGGATCATAGGACTCCCCAGGGTCATCCATCATCCAGTTTAAATACACCAGGTCACAAATTAATTCTCATTCCGATATAGATACATCTACGCTGTACCACACCGATTGACTTAATCAGGCTCCGCACATGTTTGATTATCACTCGTTGGAACAGATAGGCAGTAACTACCACGACCATCGAGACAAACTTTTAAGTAGGCCAGCTTCATTTCTTTTCAACACCGGTCTCATATGTTCACCATCTGAATCAATCATTCAACAAGACCCCAGGGCTGTAGATGATCTCAATTCCTCTCCTTGCACTACTACTCAGGCTTGTAGGTCTGCCCACCCAGATCCAATTGTCACCTTACCCATACATCCTATTATGATCTCACATTCTGTGTTGGTTGACAAACCTCAATCTCTTCATTATCCTCTACCTGTTACAACTAGACCAAGCGATCCCAGATCCTTTGACAATCGACCTAAGAGCACTCTTGATGTCACAACCCCTCATGATACGGCTACCCAGGAAGGAATCAACAACTTATCTTTGATCTCATGGAATATTGCTGGTCTTACATCTAAGTTATTACTTCCTGATTGGATCTCTTTTGTCGATGACCACAACATATGCATCTTTCAGGAGACATGGTCTGTAGAGCCAATACAAAAACCTAGTTTCCTTAATTGTTTTATCCCAGCTATTCCAAGTCATTGGGGGAGACCACCCAGAGGTTCGCTCTCTGGATTAGAGCCACCCTTAACTGTGGCATAAGACAACTCATTTCTGGATCACCCGATATATAGGCCATAGAAATTAGTTTTAAGAGCAAGCAGAAGCTTGACCTTTACAATGTATATATCAGAGGCACCAAAGGTGGGGCCCAGTCACCGACAGTCCACATACTCGAAGGCCTTCTTGACATGTCTCCCCCTAATGCCAATCTTTTAATCAGAGATGACTTTAATGCCATTTTTGAACTCGTAGACTCAGTTGATAACTTTTCGTATAGTGAAGATAAGATGTGGTCCATCTATGGATGGGAGAAATTTCCAGTCTTGGGATGGGCCACATCTTATCCTCACTATACAAAAACGATACAAAATTTCATGGACCCAGATTGCCCTTCCACTTCAGGACTTAACTATGGACCATGGTCTAAGGGCTGCGAATGGGTACACTAAATAAGACTGATTGGATGCCCACACCTTCAACAAATCGTCACATACGAGTAGGATTGATTACATCATGGTAGACATCAGGTTATGGCCTTGTGTTATTGACATGTGCATTCCCGAGAGGGGAGGAGGGACCATAATCCTCTTTCTCTGTCCCTGAAAGGCCCCCATCTCTTTATTCCTCTCATCCCCACTTCCACCCTTTTTTCAAGGGATATCAGAATCACTTCTGATGAACGCCATTTAATGTAGAACCAGCCGGCTAGCCATCCTAAAATTATTCCACTGTTAGAGCTGAACTTGAAGGGTCTATGTCTTTGATAGAGAGCTGTTACAGCAAACAAATGATGGACGGAATGCTGACAATGCAAACATTCTCCCCCAGTCAAAAGATCTGGGTTAAATCCATCGTTCTTTTGCCCACTACGCCACCCCAGTTTGGACCCAGCCATATGCAAATCAGTCTTCACCCTGTGCATTTGTCACCCCGAGGGGGACGGGTATGCCCAGACGTGGGTCCCGTGCTCTCCATGCCACTGGAATCAAGCTATCCTGGCTGAAGAGGGGTGAAACCCCGAAACCGGTCCTAGGATGCTTGTTTCCAGTCCAGGGAGGACCTGGCTTGGCAGTTCGGGCTGGACTGTTCCCATGAGGCACAGGGTCAAGACTGATTTGCATATGGCTGGGTTCAAACTGGAATGGCATGGTGAGCAAAAAACGATGGATTTAGGCCCAGATCTCTGTACTGGGGTGAATGTATGACATTGTTCTGCATTCTGTCCATCAACTGTTGTTTTTGCATTTGTCACCCCGAGTGGGACGGGTATGCCCAGACGTGGGTCCCGTGCTCTCCATGCCACTGGAATCAAGCTATCCTGGCTGAAGAGGTGTGAAACCCCGAAACCGGTCCTAGGATGCTTGTTTCCAGTCCAGGGAGGACCTGGCTTGGCAGTTCGGGCTGGACTGTTCCCATGAGGCACAGGGTCAAGACTGATTTGCATATGGCTGGGTTCAAACTGGAATGGCATGGTGAGCAAAAAACGATGGATTTAGGCCCAGATCTCTGTACTGGGGTGAATGTATGACATTGTTCTGCATTCTGTCCATCAACTGTTGTTTTTGCATTTGTCACCCCGAGTGGGACGGGTATGCCCAGACGTGGGTCCCGTGCTCTCCATGCCACTGGAATCAAGCTATCCTGGCTGAAGAGGGTGAAACCCCGAAACCGGTCCTAGGATGCTTGTTTCCAGTCCAGGGAGGACCTGGCTTGGCAGTTCGGGCTGGACTGTTCCCATGAGGCACAGGGTCAAGACTGATTTGCATATGGCTGGGTTCAAACTGGAATGGCATGGTGAGCAAAAAACGATGGATTTAGGCCCAGATCTCTGTACTGGGGTGAATGTATGACATTGTTCTGCATTCTGTCCATCAACTGTTGTTTTTGCATTTGTCACCCCGAGTGGGACGGGTATGCCCAGACGTGGGTCCCGTGCTCTCATGCCACTGGAATCAAGCTATCCTGGCTGAAGAGGGGTGAAACCCCGAAACTGGTCCTAGGATGCTTATTTCCAGTCCAGGGAGGACCTGGCTTGGCAGTTCGGGCTGGACTGTTCCCATGAGGCACAGGGTCAAGACTGATTTGCATATGGCTGGGTTCAAACTGGAATGGCATGGTGAGCAAAAAAACGATGGATTTAGGCCCAGATCTCTGTACTGGGGTGAATGTATGACATTGTTCTGCATTCTGTCCATCAACTGTTGTTTTTGCATTTGATAGAGAGCTGGCAATTAGTAGCTAATCACGTGACTCTGTTCGATCGCATAGCTGGCCATTTTGTAGTCCCAATAAACCCAAAGCCAAACAAGCCCAAATGACTTCCGGTTCAATTTAAATTGTCCTGAACATCAAAAACTCTTATCTAGGGCTATCAAAAACAAAGACCTGGCTAGCATAACTTCGATCGGTAAAGCTTCCAAACATGCTACTATTATAGCCAAAAAGACCTCAGAAGATTTGAAGTGGACTACCCTCAATGCAGCAATTTCTCTCTCTTTTGGAAGCTGGTAACTTGTAGGGGAACTTCAATCGAGCAATAGACAACCAACAATGTAGCCCCATCAACCTGGGCTGAGCATTTTGGGAACTTATACGTCAGTACAAGTGGTCATACGTCTGCAAACTCTGTCTTACAACCCAAATACATGATGCCTTGTTGCTTCCCTCAGGAAGCCCTTTTTCCAATCTGGCCAATGTAGTCCAGTCATTAACAGCTACTAAAAGAGGCAGAGCAACTGGCCCTGATGGAGTTCCAGTGGACGTTTTTTTATCCGATAAGGAGCCATGGTCACGATACATTCTGTCTCTAATTAATGCTATTGCGACTGGTGGTCCCGTTCCGGAGACTTCGAAAGGTGCTACAGTGATTCCTGTGTACAAGAAAGGCGTTCGGTCATCTCCTTCTAACTAGAGGCCGATAAGCCTCATTGACTGTATAGAAAAAATCTTTTGTCCATGTATTCTTGCCAAAATCCAAACCTCGATGATAGACATGTCCATCCTTAGCCCTCTAAAACTTCAACTATGGACCAGGCTATGGTTTCTGATGATTTATTGGTGCTTAGTTCTTGTAGGCAAAGGCAACTTATATGTTGCCTTTTTAGACTTACACTCTGCCTTTGATTTGGTCCCACACACCAAACCATGGCAGACACTCAGTGACATAAAGATGCCATTACATTTATTGTCCCTGATTGTTCGCCCACATGAGGAGAACTTTGCTTGATTTTGATGGGGGAAACAAGAAGAGCTTAATGATGAGATTACAGTTGATAGGAGTGTTTGATAGGGTTGCATGTTGGCCCCCATGCAATTTTTTTTAACATAAATGATATTGTCCCCTTTTTATCAAAAATGTATTCTTATGCTCCTTTTTTGGCACAGATTAAAACGCAAATATTATTATTTTCTGACGATACCTTATTGGTCTCCAAGACTCAGAGTAGTCTCCAGAAGCTCTTGGCTCACTTTGAGGAATTCTGTGTTGAGAGGGGACTGGAGATCAACACAGCCAAAACACAATCAATGAAGCTTAATCCCCACAAATCCCACAAAAAGAGCATATTTCTGGGAGGGGAACCTCTTGAAACTGTTCATAGCTTCACCTATTTGGGGATAACTTTCAGCAGTACTATGGCGTGGAACGCACATTTGAACAAAGCTGTCCTAAAACGTAGCCAAATAATGGGAGCAATACTTAAAGAATATAAAAATCTTTTACCAAACAAATTCAGCCTGCTATCTAGCTATATGTTGCCAGGGCCATAGGGTCAGCCCTGTATGGGGCAGAGCTCTGGGCTCATATTAACACAAATACTCTTGCAGTGACCGAGAGCAAATTTCTTCGCAAATTGGTGTCACTTCTTGTTAGCACATCCTTGGTCCCATTACGTATGGACCTGGGCCTAAGGAACATCCAGGATAAAGCTAGATTACGTCCATTGTAGGCCTGGGCGGTAAATTCCGTTCTGCTCGCGGAATTTGCGGAATTTGGGTAATTTCGTGTTCCGCGGAGAACGCGGAATTACCAAAAATTCCGCGATCCGCGGCTTCGCGGAATTGTTTGCTTGCTCGCGCTTTCAAAATGCGTGTTCGCAAGATATTTCTCCCCGAGCACGCAAACAGCGTTCGCGAACAGGAAAAAAGCATCGCGAACGGGCGGAACAAGCAATTCTGCGTGTTCGCGGAACATTTGCGTGCTCGCGGAGATTTTTTACCGTTTCGAGGAGCTTTGTGTAGCGTGACTACGCAAATTCCGCCCACCCCTAGTCCATTGTTATAATGGAGGCAGCTGTGGTCTACTCCAGAACTCGAGCACTATACATCAGTTCTTCAGGACGTTATCTTAGCAGCTCACTCAGTGAGAATTCCTTGGTTCAGGTTTATTAAAGACAAGCTAGAGTTTATTGGGGTCCCCAAATTGTGGACCAATGCAGCCACTATAACGTACCTTGCAAAGAAAGTCCTGAAGAAATTATACTGGTAAGCGGTAGACGTCAAAGCTGCTGCAAGAGTAGATCTCCCTGCACTATCGTTAACATTTCTTGATTTTGAGTCTACATTTAGATATGAGCTCTATTGGGATCAAGTTACTCCTCCCTCTGACAGGAAACTGTCTTTCAAACTGTCTTTCAATTTAGAGTAGGCACACTCCCTTTGAGAGCCTTCACGAAGAGAGGGCAGTTGAGGCTATCGATGCCTGCCCTCTATGTCAGACTCAGGTAGATAGTCTTGTGCCTGTTCAATTTGCCTGCCCAACTTATGCTAGACCATGCACGTTTTGGCTACTTCCAATTTGCAAACAACTATCCCAGCACAGCCATCTAAAATGCCCTCCGCATACTGAGGACAGATTGTACCCCTCTATGTAACATTTATTTTTCCAAATTCTTGGGGGCTTTCTGGTTATCTATTTCCTACCTAATTATAGAAGATCTCATCACACAATGGTTTTATGTAAATTTTAAAAGTGGATATTTGTTTTATTTAGCTATTTATCATTATGCACGAGACTGATTTCTGTAAAACGAATTAGTGTAGGTCTGTTTTATCTATGGATTTTAGTAATGAGTATGTTTGTATTTGTACTTTTATGGCCAAAATAATGTTAATTGAATATGAATGTGCATGCACCACTCATACACTCATTCAATCATCTATGCATCACTCAATCATCCATCCACCATTCATAAACTTATTCAGTCATTCATGCACCACTCATAAACTTACTCTAACATCCATGCACCATTCACTCATTCAATGATCCATATACCACTGTTGCAAGTATTCAATCGTCCATGCACTATTCATGCAGTCATTCTAACATCTGCCCTCCACTGATACACTCAAGCAACCAACCATGTACTACTCATTCAATCATCCATGCACCTCTCATCTACTCATTGTAACATCTATGCACCACTCATGCACTCATTGTAACACCCACGCACCACTTGTGCACTCATTCAGTTGTCCATGACCCACTCATCCACTCATTCAATTATTCATGTGCCACTCATGCATTCATTCAGTCACCTATGCCCCACTCATCCACTTATTTTATCATACATGCACAACTCATTCAAACATTCAATCATCCATGCACACTCATGCACTCATTCAATCATCCATGCACCACTTATGCATTTATTCCATCATCTATGCACCATTTATGCACTCATGCAATCATCCATGCACCTCTCATGCACTCATTCTAACATTCATGCACCACTCATGCTCTCATTTTAACATCCATGCACTATTCATGCACTCATTCTAACATCCATTTGCTGCTCATACACGCATGCAATCATCCTTGCACCTCTTACTAACATCCATGCACATGTCATGCAATTTTTCCTAACATTCATCCACCTCTCATGCACTCATTATAACATCCATGTACCACTCATTCTAAAATCCATGCACCACTCATGCAT
This sequence comes from Calotriton arnoldi, assembly GCA_963921515.1. Classification (NCBI taxonomy): domain Eukaryota; kingdom Metazoa; phylum Chordata; class Amphibia; order Caudata; family Salamandridae; genus Calotriton; species Calotriton arnoldi. The sequence goes on from CAWUFW010016868.1 coordinate 127,870, forward strand.
GCATTCAAACATCTATTCACCACTCATGCACTCATTCTAACATTCATGCACCTCTCATTCCCTCATTGTTACATCCATGCACAACTCACTCACTCATGCAATCATCCATGCACCAGGCATGCAGTCATTCAATCATGCATACACCACTTCTACACTCTTTCAATCATCCATGAACCTCTCATGCATTTCTTCTAACATCCATGCACTGCTCATGCACTCCTTGTAACATCTATACACCATTCATGGACTCATTCAATCACTGATACACTTATATGTCCATTCCGTATTCAAACACACAATCATTCACTCATACAGCATACTTTACCTTTTTTAACTCTAAATTGTGCTTCTGAGTAAAACCTTTTTTTTAAAGTGTTTTTTTTTGTTATTTTCAGACATTTTACTTTTGGTATTTTTTGTGTGCAACTGAAACAGCAGCAAGGGGTGCAAAAATAACAACAAACACCACACAAAACCTGCAAAAGGTAGAGTAGGTTTTTGAAAAAATTAATTCATTGTGGTGGCTTGCACAATCAAGCATGGCTACAATTGACTGCTCTCCGGCACTTACTATTGTCCCACAATCCATACAGTACATTGCCATGCAACAACACTCTATAGCAAGATCTCCAGAATTCCTCAGCACCTCTGGAGGGATATTCTCACCAGTTACAGATGCTGCAGCCAATGGTATAGATGTTGCAGCTTCTCTTTCCTTCCTTGCTATCTTCAGGCACCTTCCATGATAAGTTTTCAAATGATATAGTATGGAAATTGTTCTACAACTGTACTTTTTATTTGACCCTTTAGTCAGGATTGTTTGCTAAGAGAGCACTTGACTAGTTTCACAACAGTTTTGGACTCTTCAGATGGTGTCATGAAGAACTCCCATGCAATACTAGATTTTTTTTAGCAGGTACTTCATCTTCAGTGTCTTCCTCTGCTATCTCCTGAACATCCTGGTCCTCCTCCTGGGACACTTGCTCCTCTTCTGCTGTAGCCATTTTCTAGAAGGAAAAATCTCAAAATGCAAGGTGTGCAGGTATAAACCACAATCACCTCCTCTGAATCTCACTAGAATGAAAGGAAGCTTCAGGAAAATAGATATGACTGGCACCTTCCTTTTAGAATAGTTGAAAAGTGTATTATCCAATCAGATCACTTTCTGTTATGGTCACGTGACCCTTGCGATGATCGAAGACTTCACGGTTACTGGATATACCAATAAAAAGTAGTTTTTACTACAATAACTTGAACAATCTATGTTTTAAGAATCTGTTAATGAACAGCTGTTCTCTATCATATCATACAATATGTGTAAATATGTGTTTTAGATTTTGCAAAATCCACATGGTCTTCGTGACTAGCGATGTCATTGCAACTTCTGGAGGCACTGCGATGACGGGAAATACATTTTAAAAGTGGTATTCTGAATAAATAAATACAAAAACTCAAGTTAAAAGATGATAATAGTAAACCCCTACTCTGAAACACTGTCTTCAATATATTTATATATGAGTTTTAGACTTTGTAAAAACCACGTGTTCTATGCGACTAGCGACATGATCGTGATTACCGGCAGTGCCGCAGTACTAGGAAATACATTTCACAAGTGGTTTTCTTAAGAAATGAAAGCAAAAACGGAAGAAAAAGATGCTACTAGTAAATCACTATGCTCAAACATTCTCTACTCTATGGGGCTGATTCCGACGTGGTTTGGAAGGTCTCCTAACAGCATTTGTTTTGTCCGAATCGAATCGGGAACGTGTCTTTCCGACCAAATCGGAAGGTTTCCAACCGACCGATTACGATGCGAGTTAGGCATTAGGAATATCCTAATGCAAACCCGACGGCATTCGGAATGACCGAGCCGTACGGAGCAGACTCGTACGTCTCTACGGACAGCGTTTCCAAATGACCGTTTACGGTGCTACATTCAGACAGCCTTTTCGAATCATGCCGACCGACTCGAATCCGCAGACGGAATCAGACTTTGGGGGCCCATAGCGGGCCCCTCTGCAGGCAGAGCCTTCCCAATCGGGCCTGTGGGGGTACTCATGGGTCCCCTCTTTCCAGCCATGCACAGTGTGGCAGGCACCAGGGGGTGCCCGCCACAGGGCGCCAGATTTTCCCCAGCCACCTCTTTCTACTTTGCATTTGGTCGGAACATAGGCTCCCATTGAAATCAATGAGAGTCCGACCGAATCGTATCTGGAAGCATCCGGATGCATTGTACTCAGTCGGTCGGACTCTCCCGATCCAAATCGGTCGCAAACCATTCCCAAACTGATTCGGTCGGAATGATTTCCGAACTGCATCGGAATTGGCCCCTATATGTCCATAGCTGCTTTAAATTTTTAAACAACCATGTGGCCTCTACGACAACCGGGGATGCCATTAACAGAATAAACAGATACACAAAATGGTGTTCTTTGTTAAGAAATTGAAACAGAGATTTTCAAACAAAATGTCAATAAACTATTTTTCGTAAATAATCTTCACACCATGTGTATATATGTGTTTTACTCTTTATAAAGGAAAAATTACCTTCCTCGTGGCATTACTTCCACATTTGCAACATCACAATGATGGCTAAATCAAACTTTAAAAAAATGCATTCCTGAAAATACTAACACAAATTAAAAAGAGTGATGTCATTTGAGATGCCATGAGTGATGTCATTAGTGATGTCACTGACCTTGTCATGAGTGATGTAATATGTGAGGTCAGAAGCAGTGCATTGAAAATGCATAAGTTATAGTCAGCTCAGGTAACTATAACTGCTGAATCTCTATGTTTTTTACAAATGAAATGGCAGCCTAACTATAACGTCCCTGTAACCTTTGGCTATATATATATATATATATATATTATCTACTGGCGGTCGCCAGTAGATAGTTATAGTTAGGACCTATTATCCATAGGAAATCCGCGACATTCTATTTGAAATAACATTGGCGCCGGTTGACGAATCTTCGCGAAAGTTTCCAACTTGTTGGGGCGCTCGGCTCCTACCCTGAAAGTCTCGGGGTGATACATCAAGCGGGGGCCGAGAAAAAAGGGGGGTCCCAAAACGCGTTTTCCCCATTCATTTTTCCATAGGAACCTTTAGTCGCAGCTACAGCCCGAACTGCTGAACGGAATTACACCAAATTTGGCAAAGAGGTAGCCCTTGGTTCAGACTGGTGCCTTTTGCTTAAATGGTGTAAATCCGTTCAGTAGTTCCTGAGAAATTCACAAGTAAAGTCACATATATATCTATGGGCGCGTCGGATCCGCGTACCCTCAGCGCACCCAGCGCGCACCGTCCCGATCACGAGCTGCATGCTAATTGGCTGTCAGCTGGCTGTCAACATTCCGATTCAGGAAGTGTTGGCAGCCATTTTGTCCCTCGGTAGAACCGAGAAACAGAAACAAGTGCGCAAAGTGCACAAAGGGGGCAGGGTAGAAACACCCTAACCCCTAGGCCTGCTCAGGGGTCCCACAAGGACCCCCTGGGCAAAAAACATTTTTTAAAAAAAAAAATCGGCAGGATACGCTCAGGGTGCGCGGATCCTGCCGAAAAAAATAAATAAAATCGATGTAAATTTGCCCCCGGGTGGGCCCCCAAGCCCCGGGGACCGCCACCCCCACCCCCCCCGGGGCTTTTTTTTTTTTTTTAAACCTGTGTGGGCCAAGTCCCGGGGGCATGCTGGGGGGGTTCATTTTATGTATGGGGGGCCTCTAAGGGCCCCCACACGCCCCGGGGACCACCACCTCCCCGGGGCACTAGGAAAATTGAAAATGGGGGTCCGTTTTGGACCCCCAAGCCCCGAGGACCACCACCTCCCGGGGCTTTCAAAATGTAGGGAGGGGGCCGCGCGGCCCTCCTCCTGGAGCCCTTGATGGCCCTGGGGACCGCCACCCCCAGGGCCGGCTCCTGCAGTGTCCCGGGTGCCTACCCCGGGACACTGCTGTTTGCTATGACAGGACGGGAGCCTCGCGGCTCCCGCCCTGTCATAGCAAACTTAGTTTGCATTTTGAAAGAGAGAGCAGGAAACCTGCTCTCTCTTTCAAAATGCAAACCATTCCTTTCCACATGGGGAGCAGCATCTTAGCTGCTCCCCATGTGGAAAGCAATGCCGGCTCCCATAGGACGCGGGAGCCGGCGGGACTGTGGGGGATTGGGGACCCCCACAGTCCCCAACCAGAGGCCAGGCCCCGGGGATGGGGTCCCCGGGGCCATAGTGGCCCGGGAGGGGGCCACGCAGCCCCCTCCCCAAATAAAAAAAAATAAATTAATTAAAAAAATAAGGGCAAGGCCGGCCCCGGGGATGGGGTCCCCGGGGCCTTAAATGGCCTGAGGAGGGGGCCACGCAGCCCCCTCCATATTTTTTATTTAAAAAGAGGGCATGCCCCGGGGATGGGGTCCCCGGGGCCAATAGAGGCCCAGGGAAGGGGGCCACGCGGCCCCGTTCCCGTTTTTTTTTTTTAAATAAAACAACAAAAAATGCTCAGGCCCCGGGGATGGGGTCCCCGGGGCCAAAAGTGGCCGAGGGAAGGGGGCCACGCAGCCCCCTCCCATTAAAAAAAAAAAAAAAGAAGAAAAAAACGGCATTGTGCCGGAGGCCCCGCCCCTCCGTGCAGTACTCTGCAAACGCGCCTCCTGGCGCGTTTTAAGAAGGGAAGTAATTCCCTTGAATACTGGGGGTCCTGAGGGCCAACTAGCCCACCAGGAACCTCCAGTATGCGCCAGGGGCTGCCTTGCAGAGAGGTGTACAGAGGCCACGCCCCTTTTACACCTCTCTGCAACGCAGCTCTGTGGCGCTTAATGGAGGTAGCTGGTGGGCTAGTTGCACCCCAGGGACCCTCAGGATTCAAGGGAGTTAATCCCCGACTTAAAACGCGCCACGGGGCGCGTTTGCACAGTGGTGAAGGGAGGCGGGGCCTGAGGTGACATGTGTGCAAACAGGCCCCATGGCGCGTTTTAAGATGGGAATTAAATCCCCTTCAATCCTGAGGGTCCTGGGGGCCAACTAGCCCAACAGGTACATCCATAAAGCGCCACAGAGCTGCGTTGCAGAGAGGTGTAAAAGGGGTGTGGCCTCTCTACAAGTCTCTGCAACGCAGCCCCTGGCGCATACTGGAGGTTCCTGGTGGGCTAGTTGGCCCCTAGGGACCCTCATGATTCAAGGGGACTTAATCCCCCAACTTAAAACGCGCCACGGGGCGCGTTTGCACAGATGTCACCTCAGGCCCCGCCCCCTCCCTTCACCATTGTGCAAATATTCCTCTAAAATCTGCCGAACTACGAATTATGATTTACTCACCTGTTATCAGGAGAGACTTCAGTGCTGCATCTTTCAGCCCAGTACTAATCCTGAAAAGTAATTTTAACCGTACTTACCAGTAACTTGAATTTCCTTCCATAGGCTAACATTGACTGGTTTCACTTGGAAATTCTTCTACGTGTGGAGTTTTGGAACTTTAAAATATTCCTCTAAAATCAGCCGAACTACGAATTCCGATTTACTCACCTGTTATCAGGAGAGACCTCAGTGCTGCATCTTTCAGCCCAGTACTGATCCTCAAAAGTAATTTTAACCGTACTTACCAGTAACTTGAATTTCCTTCCATAGGAATCCATTGTCTGGTTTTCAGCAGAAAAGTTTCAAAGTGTCAATTTTCACAAACTACAAATATTCCTTAAAAATCGCCTGTATGACTTAAACGCATTCTTTCAACTGTTTACAGGAGATGCACCAGTGCTGGATCCAGGATCCAACACTGAGTAAGAAAAAGTAACGATAACAGTTTTTACCTGCTAAGTGAATTTCCTTCCATAGGATAACATTGGTGATTCTATGAGAAAAAGTTTCAAAGTGTCAACTTTTAAACTACAATAATATTCCTTAAAAATCACTACTGTAACCAAAACGCTTTTACTCAACTGTTTACAGGAGATGTCCCAGGACTGAATCTAGGATCCAGTCCTGTGGTTAGAAAAGTAATCCATAAAGTAACTTATTGCATTTAACTAGAAATTCACATTGAGCTGAATGTTGCATTGTGTTTGAAAATGTGTTGCCCATTGCAACAACTGTAACTACTGTACTTAAAAGTCTATTGCCTATGTGCAAAGTATTTAAACTAAAGTAATTCATTCTGAGAAAGTATTTTTTGTAATGTATAATGTAATTACAATGTAATTTAAAAAATAAAATATGTAAAAAAAAATTGTTTCTAAAAATGTAGTAAATCAGTATGAAAAAAATAAATATAACAATTAATACATTTAAAAATTGTCATTTACAAAACCTTTGAAATTCACTGAAAAAACCGTAGGTTTCAGACATGTTATAATTAGGAATTAGCATTTAAAAAACCTTTGAAATTCACTGAAAAAACCATAGGTTTCAGACACGTTATAGTTAGAAATTAGCATTTAAAAAACCTTTGAAATTCACTGAAAAAACCATAGGTTTCAGGCACGTTATAGTTAGAAATTAGCATTTAAAAACCTTAGAAATTCACTGAAAAAACCATAAGGTTTTAGGGACAGTTATAGTTAGTTGGACATTGCACTCGTACAAAACCCGTGAAATTCCCCCGTTATAGTTAGTTCAGGTAACTATAACTCGCGCCCCGCAATGCACTGCTGATGACGTCACATATTACATCACTCATGACATGGTCAGTGACATCACTGATGACATCACTGATGACATCTCAAATGACATCACTGATGACATCACTGATGACATCATCCATGTGAGAATTTAATGCATCTTCTCACACCCTAATATAAGTTTTGATACACCCACTCTAAATTACAGACTGCCATTCTCAAAACCATACACACTCCAATACCAATAAGTACATACCCACTCACTGATTCTTAGGTCTACACACACACATCTACTCACTCACCCGTACAGTCACTCATACTTACAGTCACTCAGTACAGGACTATCATATGCACTCATACACCTATATAAACACTCACACAATGCAACTCATCCATAGAGGTACTCACACACCTAGTCAGTCATGCAAATAATTAATCACACTCCAATTTACTCACCTATACAGTTATACACACCAGCTCACTTACTCATAAAAATACTAGCACATTCTTACGCTCCTATGCAATCACTGATGCAAGCACACACTCATCCATATAGCCACTCTCAAAATCACACACTCTCACTTATAGCCATTTATATACTCCAACACACATATATACTGCCTTTCACATATGTAGTTACTCACACATGTACCACTGAGATATACATTCAATCACTAACACACCCATACACACACTCACCCACCCATACAGTCCATCACAGACGCACTCTTGAAACCATGCACCCAGTGAATCACCCACTCACACATCTATGCACAGAGTCACACACACCCCACCCACACAAACACTGAGGCACCCATACAGATACTCAGAGAACCAATCCATAACCCATATAGACACTCATTTAGCTAGTCAGAAACCCATGCAGTTGCTTACACAACAACAGACAGACGGATACAGACATTCACACAGTTTAGTCACTCACCCATGCATCCAGTAAGATACGTTTAATCACTCACTTATAGACTCAGTCACGCACCTACTAAATCATCCATTCAGGTGCTTCTACACCCACTCATTCTTCAATACGCCTTTCCCTATATATATTAAACATATTTAAACTTTACAGAAACACACAGTCACTGGATGATGTCATCAGTGATGTCATCAGTGATGTCATTTGAGATGTCATCAGTGATGTCACTGACCATGTCATGAGTGATGTAATATGTGACGTCATCAGCAGTGCATTGCGGGGCGCGAGTTATAGTTACCTGAACTAACTATAACGGGGAATTTCACGGGTTTTGTACGAGTGCAATGTCCAACTAACTATAACTGTCCCTAAAACCTTATGTTTTTTTCAGTGAATTTCAAAGGTTTTTTAAATGCTAATTTCTAACTATAACGTGCCTGAAACCTATGTTTTTTTCAGTGAATATATATATATATATATATATATATACGTATGTATATGTATATGTATATACATATATACACACACACATATATTATCTACTGGCAGTCGCCAGTAGATAGTTATAGTTAGAACCTAGTTTCCGTAGGAAAAGCATTTTTGATGTGCTTATAACTTTGGCGTTGTTTGACGAATCTTTATGAAATTTTCCAAAAAGTTCCTCTTTTCAGATCAGGTCCTATCCTGAAAGTTTGGGGGTGATTTGTCAAGGGGGGGCTGAGAAAAAAGGGGGATCCCAAAACGTGTTTTCTCCATGCAATTTCCATAGGAAACTTTAGACAAGGCTACAGGTCAAACTGCTGAACGGAATTACGCCAAATTTGGCAGGGAGAAAGGTCTTGGTCCAGAAAGCACGCTTTTGTTTAAGTGGTGTAAATCCGTTCAGTAGTTTTTGAGATATTAAAGGAAAAAAAAATATATATATATCTGGGCGGAGCCTAACTCCCGAGCACGAGCTTGCCTCTGATTGGCTGCTAACACTTCAAACCAGGAAGCGTTAGCAGCCATCTTGTGCCTCGCATCGAGTGAAAATAAAACAGTGGTCCCGGGGGCAATTTAATATATATATTATATATATATATATATGGAGTTAAAATTTATACCGCATACACTTGCGCTCCTAATCGGCATAACTACGCGTCTTCCAGTCTTTCCTCCCGGACTGCTACTTATGCCGAGGTCTCTGCCAAGGTCACAAGCAGTGGGAAAGCGACTGTGATTTCAAAGCTCAAAAAAGGTCCGAGAGGAGATGAAACTTGAGCTGCTCGCGAACCAGCCTCCAAACTGAAGCGGCGATGCCAACAAAACTAAACAACATACCCATTCGCCAGCATTCCTCCGCCAGGACTCAACACCGAATGGAACCAGGTGAGTTCGCCCAATGCTTCCTTCCCAGCCCGCAGCCCCCATTAATACGGTCCGTCATGCGCTCGGGGGTGCACACTTTCAAGATGTGTGAGAACCGGTGCACAGACATCTGGCGCTGTGCGGTGCTTACAAACCACACATTGCTATACACAGGGGGCACTTTCTTTCTCAGTCTCGCTATCGGTTTCTGTTTTCAGTCATCCATTATGAACTCCCGGGTGAGCTGCTCGTGATTTTGTGATTTTGTGAAATCCATATCACTAAAATGAAGTCTTCCACAAAACCTATTGTAGAAGACTTCACTTTAGTGATATGTATCCACAAAATCACGAGTAGGTCATCCGGGAGTTCATAATGGATGACTGAAAACAAAAACCGAGAACAAGACCGAGAAGGAAAGTGCCCCCTGTGTATAGCAATGTGTGGTTTATAAGCACCGCAGAGCGCCAGATGTCCGTGCACCGGTTACCACACACCTTCAAACTGTAAATTGTATAACGCAAAGGAGAGAATGCAAAACAAATATGTAATTACCGTTGTTTGTGATTAGTTTTTTATTTGCTGTCCCGGTTTATGCTTAACGCACTGTGTGATCCTGTGCACATAGCACTATAGAAACAATTGTCACCATTTATGTTTTTTACCTAAATAGTGCCGCTGTCTACACAAAACGTATATTTCCGTACACAGCAGCACTATTTAAGTAAAAACATAAATAGTGACAATCGTTTCCACAGTGCTATCTGCACAAAATCACACAGTGCGTCAAGCATGAACCAGGACTGCAAATAAAAGACTAACCACAAACAACGGTAATTACATAATTGTTTTACATTCTCTGGTTTGTGTCATACAATTTCTCTTCTCTTCGTCCCTGTCTCTGCTTTTCTCTGGTGTCTCACTCCCCCACCACACCACACACACACACACACACCTCTTATTGCTTCACAACGTTAAGAATAAGGCAGATTTGCATTTCTCTGTGAGGCCAATGTGTCCTGAGCTGAGAGTCTGTAATCAACTCCCAGTGTCCTGCTCGCTGTTTCTCTGCAGTGTTCAAGCAAATTGCTGTTATATTACAGAACAGGCAGGGGTTGATGTCTAAGGGCCTGCTCTTCTTAGGTTCGCGCCCAAGGTAACAATTTGAGTTGGTTTTCGCAATATTTAAATAAATGACATGGGAGGGGGCGGACAAAAGGCAGAAAACAATACACAAAGAAAAAAATATAAGGACAAAAGAGGGAACAGTTCGAAACACAAAAGTTACTTCGGTGTAAAAATCTGTGTGTGTCACTGTGGTTGTGTGTTAATAAAGTATACATGCACTGCGATTGTCACAATTTTGCTTGCTGTTACAAAAACGCTATTCATTTAGTTGTTCATTCAGTATCTTCCAAACTAACACAAAACACCATTAACTTGTCACATGTGAGGCACAAACCTATTTCATCATAGATATTAAACTCCCAATAAAAATCAGGCCTGTTTCAAATAACATCACATCAAGGCTTCCTTTTCCTCTTTCCAGCCAGGAAATCATGTTGTTAAGACACAAAACAGCTCAAACATGCAGCAGCATTGTCACTAAATACCACTGCATCGTTGCACAAATTTGCATCCATATGTGCTATTCACTTCAGCATCGGCTCTAAATGAAATTTAATATCAGTACTAATCTTTCTACTTCTGCGTTTCCCAAAAAACTAACATTATTCTCCAATATATTTCAAAACATATGCCACATCTAAACAAATGCACTAACAAAAACACAATTTTGGCCCTAAAGCCAGGAAAATCAACATAGGACCCATTACATTGCTCATAATAACAGCATTTAGCGACGACCCTTTATGCTGTCTATATTGTGCACCTTACCGCATTCATTTAAAACAGGGACCATATACATATAGTGCACAAAACAATCAAAGATGTCTCATTATGCTTAGTGCTTATATCTTCTTTTACCTAACTCATACATTACCTACTAACATAAGTCTGTGGGAAAAAAGTGCTATCGATCAATCACACAGCTCTATTTTTCATTATTCATAGCTGCAGGACTCTCGCAACATTTACAACCAATCACAAAAAACACACTTTCTGTACCAACATCTAGCTTCCTGCTAAATTCGGTGAAACTTCTATTCATCCATTTTACCTCTAGAGCGTAACAAAAATGCCTATCGAAATTCCATAGGGAAATTTAAGTTTAGGACCCCCTTTTTTTGGCCCCTAGGAAGGAGCACAGGAGCTAAAACTTTTTTTTCGTGAAGATTTGCCAAAACGCGCCAAAAAGTTATTAGCAAATTAAAAAATCAATTTCCTATCCAAATATAGTTCTAACTATAGCTAGGTATACATATTTATTCACTAAAAAAGCATACATTTCAGGGACTTTGTAGTTACAAATTAGCATTTAAAAAACCTTTAAAATTCACTAAAAAAAACATAGGTTTCAGAGACGTTATAGTTAGAAATTAGCATTTTAAAAAACCTTAGAAATTCACTCAAAAAACCATACGTTTCAGAGACGTTATAGTTAGAAACTAGAATTTTAAAAACCTTTGAAATTCACTGAAAAAACTATAGGTTTCAGAAACGTTATAGTTAGAAATTAGCATTTAAAAAACCTTACAAATTCACTGAAAAAACCATAGGTTTCAGAAACGTTATAGTTAGAAATTAGCATTTAAAAAACCTTAAAAATTCACCCAAAAACCATAGGTTTCAGGCACGTTATAGTTAGTTGCACATTTTACTCATACAAAACCAGAGAAATTCGGCCGTTATAGTTGGTTAAGCTAACTATAACTCGCGCCCCCACAATGCACTGCTAATGACATCACATATTACATCATTCATCACATGGTCAGTGACATCACTGATGACATCACTGATGACATCTCAAATGACATCACTGATGACATCATCCACGTGATAATCTGATGCACCTCCTCACACCCTAATATAACCTTTCATACACCCACTCTAAAATGCAAATTCGTCAAGCAGGGGCCGAGAAAAAAGGAGGGTCCCAAAACGCATTTTCCCCATGTTAATTTCCATAGGAAACTTTAGACAGAGCTACAGCCCGAACTGCTGAACGGAATTACACCAAATTTGGCAAAAAGGTAGGCCTTGGTTCAGAAAGAGCCCTTTTTGTTAAATGGTGTAAATCTGTTCAGTCATTCCTGAGAAATTAGAATAAGAAAATATATCGATATCTGAGCACCGAGGAGGAGTCGCGAATCCTCCCGGGCACGAGCTTCACTCTGCTTGGCTGCCAACATTCCAAACCAGGAAGTGTTGGCAGCCATCTTGTGACTCGGTAGAACCGAGTCACAAGAAAAAAGTGGAAAAAAGGTTGAAAAACAAGAAAAGGGGACAGGGTAGAAACACCCTGACCCCCTAGGCTTCCTCAGGGGGTCCCACAAGGACCCCCAGGGCCAAAAAAAGCATTTTTTTTCTTTAAAATGGCAGAATTCGCGTTGGGGTCGCGAATCCTGCCAAAAAAAATTAAAAAATGAAGCGCGGGTTCCCGTGCTTCAGTTTAATGAGGCCCCCGGGTGGGCCAGGTCCCGGGGGCAATACCAAAATGAAAAAGCGGGGGCCCCTGCTGTTATGAGTATTGGCCGTCTGGTTTTGGAGGGACAGGGTAGGCTGAACCCGACCTGGGTCGAGTAGAGGGATCTGCAGCTGGAGTATGGGGAGGGGTGACCCTCTGATCTGAGCAGGGCTGCGCCTGGCAAGGTGAATGATGGCCCCCCTCCCACGGTGCGTCTGATGGCAGACCCCCTCTCCTAAAGGGCAGGATGCCGCCTCGTAAACAACATGCCCCCAGGACCTCCCTGAACTGGTTATGACTGGGTTCAGTGACTTGTGACTTTTGAGAGAACAAAGACGAGGGGGGTATAAAGATGTGCGCGAAAACCCCCACGAGTGTGTTACTTCTGGATACCAAGACGAACCTCTGTCCATGTAACTAGAGGGAAAGGACTTTGAAACTTTCATCCATCTTGCTGAAGCAACTACCCAATGGCCTGATTTGAGCTCACCTCCTGCTGAAGTCTCAGGGACATTAGACTTCACCCATCAGCCATCTGGATTCCTATTTGAGGGGGATTCTACCCGCAGGTGAGGCCTCTGTTGAGAATTCCCGAGCCTATGGTTCTACTGTGGGGAACGCGGGCTGGAAGTCGCTATCGCTATTGTGGGCCACTGCAGTTGAGGAGCTGAGCCGCTGAGTGCCCGTATTTGCCATCCTACGAAAACATCACTATCGCTGTTGTGGGCCGCTGCAGCCGAGGAGCTGTGCCGCTGAGTGCCCGCATTTGCCATCCTACGAAAATCATTGCTATCGCTATTGTGGCCCGCTGCAGCCGAGGAGCTGTGCCGCTGAGTGCCCGCATTTGCCATCCTACGGAAATCATTGCTATCGATGTTGTGGGCCGCTACAGCTGAGGAGCTGTGCCGCGGAGTGCCCGCATTTGCCATCCTATGGAAATCATTGCTATCGCTATTGTGGGCCGCTGCAGCTGAGGAGCTGTGCTGCTGAGTGCCCGCATTTGCCATCCTACGAAAATCATCGCTATCTCTATTGTGGGCCGCTGCAGCTGAGGAGCTGTGCCGCTGAGTGCCCGCATTTGCCATCCTACGAAAATCATCGCTATCACTATTGTGGGCCGCTGCAGCTGAGGAGCTGTGCCGCTGAGTGCCCGCACTAGTCACCACTTCCAGGATCTTGTTACCACCTGCGGGTACCGCTGTGTGCCCGCCTTTAAGCCCCGTCCCAGGATTATCGTGAGTGCATGCCGTGGACCGCTACAGCCGGGAGCTGTGGCCGCTGCGAGTCCGCCTGTCATCACAGCGGCTTCCTTGTGAGACTGCGTGCCGTGCCCCTTTATATCTCAGGTACATTGTGCATCACTGGGTCGCGTGGACCCCGGCCCCGAACTAAGTCCGTTCCACCCCTGTTTCGAGTGCCTTTATTGCTTTTGAAGTGAATCTGTAATTGTGTGCATTGTGGCTCCTTGAGTGCTTTTAGCCTCGTGTTCAGTCTATATAAAGATAACTATTTTTCTATAACTACTTGTGGTGTCCGTTTGTAGCGTCTCTCCTGTGTTATTGTGTATGGTCATAAATGCTTCACACACTGCCTCTGAGATAGGCCTGTCTGCTCCTGCTACGTTACCACAGGGTTGAGCAGGGGTTATCAAAGGGTGTAGCCCCCTTACTCTGACTTAGGAAGAAGGATCCCTATTTGGACCTCGGCGCCAGCCTCGGCCAACTGGAGATCCTCATTTCTAACATTGGTGGTCAGCGGTGACGATCAGGACTTGCATTTGTGATCCACATACAATAACCAGTGTACGCTACTAGTGAGTGTAGACCTAGGCGCAACCACGTACGGTTTGATTTTGTTCTATTGTCGATTGTAATTGCCAGTTATGTCTACAACGGGTAGGCCAACGTCCAATGCTTCGGAGGATCTCATCTTTGAGAAAGAGAGGTTACAAACCTTCACTGCCAAACAGCTAAAGTCTTTTTGCAAGCGATTCACAGTCCCTGCTGCGGGTCTCTCTAGGAAGGAGGAGTATCAGAAGGCCCTTAAGGCCTGGTTAGAAGCGAGAGAGTCCGCTAGGAATGAGGGAGAGAATGCTGGAGGACAGCAGGTTGACAAAGTGGATTTAGTGGGAGGTAAAGCACTTTCCAATCCAAGTACTAGTGTGTCCTCAAAGGGTCTGTCTCCAGAAGAGATGGAGGACAGGGAGAGAGATAGGAGGCACAGTTTGGAGATAGCCAAATTAGAAGGTCAGAAGGACCTAGAGAGTAAAAAATTGGATATTGAGAATAACAGGTTGGCATTTGAACTTGAGAAAATGAAACTGGAGCATGAGAGAGTATTGAGGGAGCTGGAGATCAAGGCTAAGAGATTAGAGATCTCCCCCTCTGGTGGCAGCATACCGTTAGTACCTACCGAGAGTAGAGTGTATATACCCAAGGATGTCATCAAGGATTTCCATAAGAGTGAGGATATTGGGCAATGGTTTGCTGCATATGAGATGGCCATGGTGCCCCACCGGGTCCCTGAGAAGGATTGGGGAGCGGGGTTGTGGGGACGCTTTGTGAGTGATGGGAGGGATACCCTGTTGGATCTGCCTGAAGAGAGCAGGATGGTGTATGCCCATATGAAAGAGGCCTTGATGACGTGATATGGTTTGACCCCAGAAATGTACAGGCAGAGATTTAGAACCTGTAAGAAGTTAGAGGGTACCACTTGGGTCGAATATGTGTCTTTTTTTTGCAGAGCAATGGATCGCTGGGTAAAGGGTAGCAAAGTGGAAACTTTTGAGCAACTGTATGATTTGTTTGCATGGGAGCATTTATCTAGTAACTGTTTTCCAGAGCTACGCCAGCACCTTGTTGATAGCAAGCTAACTAACCCTAGGAAGCTTGCTGAGGAGGCGGACCGCTGGGTGAGCACCCGGGTTCGCAAGGGTCCTGTGGGAGACTTCGCCAAAGGTGGGCAGGGTCCCCAGCAGAGAAGTGGGGGGACAGGGGTAAAGCGAGGGAGTTCCAGAGAGGGCCCCAAAGTAATTCCCAAGGGAACCAAGGAGTGATGTCCCAGTCTCCCCCTGAGAAGAAGCCAGTGCCCCCGACAGGTAGGCCTGTTCATAGGGGGCCCCTTACTTGTTTTAAATGTGGTCAAGTGGGCCACCGGTATTATGATCCCCAGTGTCCCCAGAGGGACATCAATGCCCCACCCCGCGCACCACCCTGCCAGCTGGCTAGTGTAGCCCTGGGAGGGGAGGAGATGGGTGCCCAAGGTGGGTAGGATCCTGTGGAATTGACCCTTGTCTTGCTAGGAGACTTTGAGAAGGTCCCTAACCCCACGCTGCCTGCTAACACTAAGAAGTACAGGCAGTGGGTGACCATCAATGTCCATAGGGTGGAGGCTCTGAGGGACACCGGAGGTAGTGTGACTGCTGTCAGCTCCCGGTTGGTGTCCAAAGAGCAGGTTGTCCCCCATGCATTCTGCCCAGTAGTGTCAGCAGACAACTCTGAGAGCCAGTGTGAGGTGGCTCAGGTTCCCTTTGAGTGGGGGGGGGGTCTCAGGAACTCTTCAAGTAGCTGTGAGGTCAGCCATGCCGGTAGACTGTCTGTTGGGCAATGATTTAGAAAACTCCCTGTGGGCTACGGTGGAGAGGAAATCTCACTTGGAAATGTTGGGTCTGCCTGAGTGGGCGTGTGCGACCACTCAGTCCATGGCAGCCAGTAAGGATGTTCAGAAGGACCTGGAGCCTGAAAGTATGGCCCAGGCCCCTGCCTTACAGAGAAGGGGTAGGGGGCGCAGGAAACCGGCCCCCATAGTTCCCACGGTCCAGGAAGGAGCAGAGCTTGAGGGGGATGCCCTGGAGCCTACAGGGGAACAGGTAGCCAAACTGGGGGACTTGCCTGAGCTGACCCATTGGCAGCAGGAAGGAGGGCCCACCAGGGAGGAATTTTGTGAACAGCAGAAAACGTGCCCTTCTCTCGAGGGACTGCGGCGACAGGCTGCAGCCCAGGCAGCAGGTGATCAGTCAGGGTCACATCTGATCTATTAGGAGAATGACCTCCTTTACAGCGAGCCTAAGGTTGCTGAGCCTGGGTCAGCCCATGTGCTGATGGTACCCCAGTGCTTCAGAGCCTTCCTACTGGGGTTGGCTCATGATGTGCCATTGACAGGACATCTGGGGCAGACCAAGACCTTCGAGAGGCTGGTCATCCACTTTTTTTGGCCCCAGATGCGCAGGAGCTCAGATGCTCACTGCAGGACATGTGAGACTTGCCAGGCAAGTGGGAAGAGTGCGGGGAAGATCAAAGCCCACTCCAGCCCTTTCCAGTTGTCAGTACCCCGTTCGAGCGAGTGGGCATTGACATTGTGGGGCCTCTGGACCCCAAGACAGCCATGGGCAACAGGTTCATCCTGGTCCTGGTGGACCATGCCACCTGGTACCCTGAAGCCATCCCACTCCGGACAGTGATGGCCCCCGTGGTGGAACGTGCACTGATGGGGATTTTCTCCCGTGTGAGGTTCCCCAGAGAGGTGGTGTCTGATAGGGGTACTAACTTCATTTCCAAATATATGAAGTCTCTGTGGGAGGAGTGTGGGGTAACTTATAAGTTTACCACCCCTTACCACCCCCAAGGGAATGGGCTGGTTGAGAGATTCAACCGGACCCTCAAAGGCATGATTATGGGCCTAGAAGAGACCATGAGGCGTAAGTGGGACGTCCTCTTGCCATGCCTGTTGTTTGCTTACCGTGAGGTGCCACAGAAGTCCCTAGGGTTCAGCCCCTTTGAACTACTCTATGGTCACCCGGTAAGAGGGCCTCTGAGTCTGGTCAAGGAAGGCTGGGAGCAATCTCCCAGGAAACCTCCCCAGGATGTGTTTAGTTACATGCTGGCCTTCAGGAACCAGACTCAGCGTTTCAGAAAGCTTGCTGAGGCAAATCTGGAAGCCAGCCAGGAAGAGATGAAATGTTGGCACGATCAGAATGCCACTCTGATTGAGTTTCAGCCTGGTCAAAAGGTTTGGGTCATGGCCCCAGTGGAGCCTTGTGCGCTCCAAGATAAGTGGACCGGACCATTTGAGGTGGTGGAGCGCAAGAGTCCTGTTACCTACTTGGTGGACTTGCGGTCTCCCCAGAACCCCTTGCGGGTCCTGCATGTCAACCGCCTAAAGCCCCACTTTGAGAGGTCCGAAGTGGGCATGCTCCTGGCCACAGATGCTGGGATGGAGGAGGAGAGTGAGCCTCTTCCTGACCTCCTGTGTGCAAAGGAGCAAGACGGGTCAGTGGAGGGTGTGGTCCTCTCCGCCACACTGACCCCTGAGCAACAGAGTGATTGTCGCCAACTGTTGGGACAATTCAGTGATCTGTTCTCCCTGGTGCCTAGTGTCACTGATCGGTGTGTCCATGAAATGGACACTGGGGACAGTCCTCCTGTTAAGCACAAGGCTTACCGAGTGACTGACCGGGTGAGGGCATCCATTTAGGAAGAGGTTTCCAAAATGTTTGCTTTAGGGGGGATTGAGTCCTCTAGCAGCCCTTAGTCCAGCCCAGTGGTCTTGGTACCAAAATCTGCAGCGCCTGGTGCCACCCCAGAACTTCGGTTCTGCGTGAACTACCGAGGTCTCAATTCAGTCACAAAGACTGACGCCCCAGAGCTGATGAGCTCATAGATCGGCTAGGGGCTGCACGGTACCTCAGCACGTTTGATTTGACGTCTGGGTATTGGCAGATCGCCTTAACTGATGGGGCAAAGGAAAGGTCCACATTCTCCACACCAGATGGGCACTACCAGTTCAGGGTGATGCCTTTTGGGATGAAGAATGCCCCTGCCACCTTTCAGAGGTTGGTCAACAGGGTGTTGGATGGGCTGGAAGATTTCAGTGCTGCCTACCTGGATGACATTGCAGTGTTTAGTTCCTCATGGGAGGACCACCTGCGCCACCTCTGGGAAGTGTTGATGGCACTGCAAAGTGCAGGCCTCACAATCAAGGCAAGTAAGTGCCAGATTGGGCAGGGTTCTGTGGTGTACTTGGGACACCAGGTGGGGAGCGGCCAGGTGGCGCCCCTACAGCCCAAGATTGATACCATCCTGGCTTGGGAGCCCCCCAAGACCCAGACACAGGTGAGAGCCTTTTTAGGACTCAAGGGTTATTACAGGAGGTTTGTCAAGGGGTATGGCAACATTGTTGCACCCTTGACTGAGCTGACTTATAAGAAGCAGCCCAAGATGGTGAACTGGACTGACACCTGTCAGAACGCTTTTGACGCCCTGAAGACTGCCATGTGCACAGCACCTGTACTTCAGGCGCCCAACTTTTCAAAAGAATTTGTTGTCCAGACAGACGCTTCCGAGCATGGTGTGTGGGCCGTTCTGTCACAGATCAATGAGGAGGGCCTAGACCAACCTGTAGCCTTCATTAGTAGGAGGTTACTTCCACGGGAACAGAGGTGGAGTGCAATTGAGCGTGAGGCATTTGCTGTGGTCTGGGCACTGAAGAAGCTGAGGCCATACCTGTTTGGGACTCACTTCCGGGTTCAGACAGACCACAGGCCCCTCAGATGGTTGATGCAGATGAGGGGAGAGAATCCAAGGTTCTTGAGGTTGTCCATTTCCCTACAGGGTATGGACTTTACGGTGGAACACCGCCCTGGTACAGAGCACGCCAATGCTGATGGTCTGTCCAGATTTTTCCACCTTAGTGATGAGAACTCCCAAGTGGGTGGGTAGTTCTCCCCACATTTCAGCTGGAGGGGACACGTGTTAGACCTGGCACCATTGGCGTGGGTCTCCCCTTCATTTCTTGCTTTTTGTCTCCTCTGTGTTTGCTGGTGTTAGATGCTCTGGGCGCTGTGCCACGGCCATTCCGTGCCACAGCGCAAATGCTCCCTATGGTAAATTGACTATATGAATTGATGTTCCCATAATTGGCTCATTTGGTTTACCTGTTAGTCTCTAGTATAGTGCACCGTGCGTGCCCAGGGCTGGTAGACCGAATGCTGCTGGTGGGCCTGCAGCGCTGATTGCGCCACCCACAGAAGCAGCTGGTAAAGTGGAAAGTCGAATTTAGTATGCCTGAGCTCAGAATATTAAAGTACATCTTTTAGTGAGGGTTATTTCTATATTCTGTGTCTGAAAATACCACTGTGGGAAAGTGGGTATTTTCTTGCCTAAGTCTTCCAGTGTGCTCTGCTGTTATGTGTATTGGCCGTCTGGTTTTGGAGGGACAGGGTAGGCTGAGCCGACCTGGGTCGAGTAGAGGGATCTGCAGCTGGAGTATGGGGAGGGGTAACCCTTTGATCTGAGCAGGGCTGCGCCTGGCAAGGTGAATGATAGCTCCCCCTCCCACGGTGCGTCTGATGGCAGACCCCCTCTCCTAAAGGGCAGGATGCCGCCTCGTAAACAACGTTCCCCCAGGACCTTCCCAAACTGGTTCTGACTGGGTTCAGTGACTTGTGACTTTTGAGAGAACAAAGACAAGGGGGGTATAAAGATGTGCGCGAAAACCCCCACTCGTGTGTTTCTTCTGGATGCCACGAACCTCTGTCCGTGTAACTAGAGGGAAAGGACTTTGAAACTTTCATCCATCTTGCTGAAGCAACTACCCAAGGGCCTGATTTGAGCTCGCCTCCTGCTGAAGTCTCAGGGACATTAGACTTCACCCATCAGCCGTCTGGATTCCTATTTGAGGGGGATTCTACCCGCAGGTGAGGCCTCTGTTGAGAATTCCCGAGCTTCTGGTTCTACTGCAGGGAACGCGGGCTGGAAGTCGCTATCGCTATTGTGGGCCGCTGCAGCTGAGGAGCTGTGCCGCTAAGTGCCCGTATTTGCCATCCTACGAAAATCATCGCTATCGCTGTTGTGGGCCGCTGCAGCCGAGGAGCTGTGCCGCTGAGTGCCCGCATTTGCCATCCTACAAAAATCATTGCTATCGCTATTGTGGGCCGCTGCAGCTGAGGAGCTGGGCCGCTGAGTGCCCGCATTTGCCGTCCTACGAGAATCATCGCTATCACTATTGTGGGGCGCTGCAGCTGAGGAGCTGTGCCGCTGAGTGCCCGCATTTGCCATCCTACGGAAATCATCGCTATCGCTATTGTGGGCTGCTGCAGCTGAGGAGCTGTGCCGCTGAGTGCCTGCATTTGCCGTCCTACGAGTCCGCACTAGTCACCACTTCCAGGATCTTGTTACGACCTGCGGGTACCGCTGGGTGCCCGCCTTTAAGCCCCGTCCCAGGATTATCGTGAGTGCACACCACGGACCGCTACAGCCGGGAGCTGTGGCCGCTGCGAGTCCGCCTGTCATCACCGCGGCTTCCTTGTGAGGCTGCGTGCCGTGCCCCTTTACATCTCAGGTACATTGTGCATCACCGGGTCGCGTGGACCCCGGCCCCGAACTAAGTCCGTTCCACCCCCGTTTCCAGTGCCTTTATTGCTTTTGAAGTGAATCTGTAATTGTGTGCATTGTGGCTCCTTGAGTGCTTTTAGCCTCGTGTTCAGTCTATATAAAGATAACTATTTTTCTATAACTACTTGTGGTGTCCGTTTGTAGCGTCTCTCCTGTGTTATTGTGTATGGTCATAAATGCTTCACACACTGCCTCTGAGATAGGCCTGTCTGCTCCTGCTACGTTACCACAGGGTTGAGCAGGGGTTATTAAAGGGTATAGCCCCCTTACTCTAACTTAGGAAGAAAGATCCCTATTTGGACCTCGGCGCCAGCCGCGGCCAACTGGAGATCCCCATTTCTAACATACACCTATACATACACTCACACACCACCACTCATCCATACACTTACTCACACACCTCCTCAGTCATGCAAAGAATCAATCACACCCATTTACTCACCTATACAGTTATACACAGACCACCTCACTTAATTTTACAAATACTAACACATACTTACTCTCTTATACAATCACTGATACAAGCACACACTCATCCATACAGCCACTCTCACAATCACTCACTATCACGTATAGTCATTTATATACTCCAATATTCACATATACTGCCTTTCACATATGTAGTTACTCATACATGTACGACTGAGACATCCATTCACTCACAAACACACCCATACAAACACTCACCCACCCATACAGACCTTCACAGGTGCACTCTTGAACCCATACACCCAGTGAATCACCCACTCACACATCTATGCACAGAGTCACCCACCCATACAGATACTCAGACAACCAATCAATAACCCATATAGACAGTCATGTAGCTACTCACCAACCCATTCATCCGCTTATACACCAACTGACAGAATGATACAGACATTTACACAGTTTGCCCACTAAACCGTGCATTCAGTAAGATACGCTTAATCAGTCAGTTATACAATCAGTCACACACCTACTAAATCATCCATTCACACTTATACACCCACTCATTCTTCAATACACCTTGCCATATATATATATAAAACATATTTAAACTTTAAAGAAACACACATTCACTGGATGATGTCATCAGTGATGTCATTTGAGATGTCATCAGTGATGTCATCAGTGATGTCACTGACCATGTCATGAGTGATGTAATATGTGACGTCATCAGCAGTGCATTGCGGGGGCGCGAGATATAGTTAGCTCTACTGACTATAACGGCCGAATTTCTCTGGTTTTGTACGAGTGAAATGTCCAACTAACTATAACGTCCCTGAAACCTATGGTTTTTTCAGTGAATTTCAAAGGTTTTTTTAAATGCTAATTTCTAACTATAACGTCCCTGAAACCTATGGTTTTTTCAGTGAATATATATATATATATATATATATATATATATATATATATATATATATATCGAGCAACCGTGTCATCTCCTCCATCTCCAAAACAACACATCACAGCCCCAAAATGCTTTCAAGCAGGTTTATTCAGCAGAATGCAACCCAACGCGTTTCGGAGAATGAGTCCCCTTGATCACGAGTAACATAGTTGCAGCGCGCTGCGATTTAAATAAACATCACGTGTTCTTGTCAAAATAATAGACAGTGCGAATAGACTCCATTACGAGCAGAGAACCATAACGTGTTAACATACACAAACACAATATTCTCGTCATATTGGTTGTAAAAATTGTTGTGGCGAAATTATTAAGCATTTCTTTAACATATTTAATAAAACAATTTCGATAGCAGTTGGTGCAGTTCAAATCACAGTTGTACGTGTGAATGTTTCCGTTCGTAACTATGTTATTTATTGTTCAACCTGAGAAAACGTTATTGTTCTTGGTTGTATCACACTCTCGCCATCCTGCCCCATTAGAATATGCGAGCACGTCTGAAGCGGATGCACACTTTCATCATTGAATCACCCAAATGTTCAATGTTCAATTTTATCATGCCTAAATCTCATGGCAAAAAACAATATAAGCCATCATTTCATCAGCTGCCTTTAGCTGCACATCATGACCGCAAACCAGTGTCAGTTCCCCTCCATTCACGGGAATTACAACATCAAATCTATTGCGAAGTGTGAATTGCAACTCTGCCCTAGTGGGCATATAATCGAGGACTAAAAAGGGGTCTTAAACCAAATAACTACAAATCTCCAAAGTCATAAACTAAAATCTATTCATGGCGCAATTGCGCTTCTTAATCATAAGATAAAGTACATTCATTGTGCCAGTGCACTTATTTTCAACTAAGCCTCCTTCCTCACCCATTATCAATTCCATCACTTCAACTTTTGAAATGTTTACTGCACTGCAGTTGATCTACAACTTTCAACATTCGTTTTCCAGGTGGGTAATATCATTATCTATGGGTTTCGATTGTCTCTATTAATAAATCGTCGGCATCCATTGTCAGTTGCTCAAAATGCTTCCATTCGCCTCACAATAATTGTAAGGAAATCTGCAAAAAATATATTAAAAATGCCCATTTACCAACAAGTGCGAAAACACAGCATAATAAGTGCCACAATTTAAATAATAAAACCAACGTCGTGAGAGTAAAAACATCTTAAAACATTACTTGTTCATGTTCGTAATACGGCTTCCATAAATATCATAGATAACTGGTTGACTCTTATCCCAGATGTACTGATAATTCCTCATCATTATTATGTCTTAATGGGTGCATTGTGTGATATTCAATTATCATCCTTGATTCCAGACGCCTAAGTTGGAACACTCTGTCTCCCCCCCTTTCCCTCATCGGGATAGTGTCTAGAACACAAAATGATAACAAGTTGCTGTTCTGGTTGGTGTGCGTCTTAAAATGTTGGGCCATAGGGTACTGTTTATCATTGTTTTTAATTGCCCTTAGATGTTCCAGAACCCTCTTCTTAGCTTTATGTATCGTGCTCCCAATGTAATACTTTTCACATGGGCATTTAAGGGCACAAACTGCGTGGTCAGTGTTGCATGACACATGTTTGGGAATTCCGAAAGGTTTACTTTCAAAAGATAGTTTGACCATTTTGCAATTGCCGCTATATTTGCAGGCTTTGCAATTGCCACATACAAAAAATCCTTGTATGGTACTCCTTTTTACAGTAGAAGTTACTAAAGTGCGACAGATTATGTCCTTCAGTGACTTAGCCTTTCTGTATGTTATCTGAGGGTAATTTTCTACACAAGTTGTAAGATCTCTATCTGTTCTCAGGACATTCCAAAATGTGTCCAAGCTTTTTCTGCCAAGTTTAGATTGTTTACTGTATGTCGTAATGAACCTGATTTTATTCCCACCCTCTTTGTTAGTTATATCCTTCTGTTTCAGTAGATCATTTCTATCTCTTTTATCTGCTTCAACACAGGCTTTGTTGATCATGGTTAGTGTGTACCCCTCTCAAGGAACCTCTTCACCATTATACTTTTTTCATTGTCATATCCCTCCATAGTACTACAATTCCTTTTGGCTCTTAACAATTCGCCCAGGGGAATACTACGTATAAGGCTCTCTGGATGGAAGTTTCTAGCATGTAATAGGCTATTCCCGACTGTCTCCTTTCTAAACAGGTAACTCATTAACCATTTGTCTTTAATATGCATTCTTAGATCTAGGAAATCAATTGTTTCCTTGTTAATTTGACTGCTGAATGTGAGATTGGAGGTATTGTCATTTGAAGTGATTGGCTTGTTCACTACTTCCCCTCCAAATACAAAAGATGTCATCGATAAATCTTATCCATACTGCCACTTGTTCTTTGTAGAGTTCCATTTTGCTGACAACCTGCTCCTCCCACCAGCCGAGGTACAACCCTGCAAAGCTGAGGGTGAAGCAGGTTCCCATTGCGGTACCAAGGGTTTGTCAGTATATCTGTTTATCAAAAACAAAAAAGTTTTGGGTCAAACAGACATGCATCATGTCAATTAACATCTCAGTGTGGAACAGATATGATAAAGATCTGTTCCTCAAAAAATATCTGCATGCCTTGATCCGCAATTCATGTGGGATGCAAGTGTAGAGGCTGTTGATGTCTAGGCACAAAAGTATACAGTCATCGTCCCACTCAATATTGTTGATCCTTCTTAAAAAGTCACTGGTTTATTTTATAAAAGAGGGTAATTTGTGCACTAATGGTTGTAGATAGAAATCCACATACCTAGACGTATTCTCATAACAGCTCCTCTGGAAGAAACTATTGGTCTCCCTGGGGGTTCTTGCTGTCTTTATGTAGCTTTGGAAGGAGGTATAGGGCAGGTAACTTCAGGAATTTACATCTAAGGAATTCATATTCTTCCCATTCTAGTAAGCCTTGCTCCCTCCACTCTCCTAGTTGATCTTGATATACTTTATTGGAGGCTTCATACTTTGCCCAGGAGGTGATTTCATAGTTCTCTTTGTCATCTAACTGGCGTTTACCTTCTTTTAGATACATCTCTTTTGACATCACCACCACGTTTCCCCCTTTCTCTGATTTTTTTATGACAATATTATTGTAATTTTTAAGTGATTTTATAGCCTCCGTGTGTGCAATCATAATATTGTTGCCCCATACTTTTTTTGTTTTAACATTTTGTTAAATTCTTGTATAACTCCCTTTTCAAAAACATCAATACCCTCATTTGTAACCTGTGGCAGAAAAATGGATTTAGGCTTGAAACCACTGTTGTGGCTTAAATCTAATCTAATGTTATCATTAATGAGATTCAAGTAGGGATCATGAATAAATTCAGGGTTCCCTTCCAATTAATTCATGGTGTGTAATAGTTCAATTTCTCCAATCCTAATGCTGCTTGGTGTTTCTTTAATACTAGCACTGGTATCAGATACCTTAGTGGCAAACCATTTTTTTAACCTTAATTTACGAGTAAATTGAAAGAGGTCAATTCTGCTTTGGGTGTAGTTAAAATCAACAGTGGGACAAAATGTTAGCCCCAAGGATAGCACTTCGGTTTCAGCAGTATTAAGGTCCCAACCTGATAGGTTGATTACAGTTTTTTTATCCATCATTTTGATTTCTTTTGCCCTCTTGTTCTGCTTCCCACTGGGCTTTCCGAATCTTCTCTTGCTGTTGCTTTTCCGTCTCCTCTCCCTCCGCGACCACGTCCTCTGTAACTTGTGGCACACTGTTTGTGTTGGGCAGACATTCTTCCCTGTGCCATTAGTGTAAACTCGTTTAAAATTTTGGTTTTTACTTCAGTCTGTTCAGAGATCACGGACACATCACTTTCGTTGTTGTCACTTTCTCCCACTTCACTTTGTTCATCTCTGGGCTCTTGGTCTTTAGAGCCTATTACACTTGTTTTTGTTGTGTTGGGTTGTTTTTTCGTCTTGTTATCCTGTGCCAAATTCCGCAGATGGTCATACCTTTTCGCAAAGGTTAAAATCTGACCTTTGTCGTAATCCACTTGGTCACTGTAAAATTTCCTTTGTTTCTTTATTTTGACATCCTCTTCAATTTTTTCCAATCTTACTTCCATTTTTGTCATATCAGTTTGGAATTCCTCTTGAGTACATAAAGCTTTGAGCTTTGTTGTCAGTGTTTCAATTTCAAGTGCCAGTTTATCACAGTTTTTCCTGGCATATTTGACTAGTAATCCCAACATAATTGTGGAGAAGTTATGGCTATTGCCTGCCCATTCATCAACTAACTCCGGGTCTGGATCCTGAAATGTTGGGGTGATGAAGATCCTTAGGCCTCGTGGGACACATCCCACGTCTATGTATTTTTGCAAGGTTGTGGCCTCCCACCGCTTGGTCTGTTCTTGTTTTAAAACTTTCCATAAAGCATCCCATATTTGTTTTTAACTCTGGCTAATGGTTCTGGTACTTGCCAGTTCAGATTGCTCAGCGGCATCAATGGTTAAAGTCGCCTCGAACATCTTTGTCACTGCCTCACAGCGTTTGGCATTTCTTTGCATTGCCATACTGTTGAGGTATGTTCAAAAACGCTTCTAATTGCGTCCCTGCTTGAAAGCTGGCCTCGGGTTAATAATGTCATTCAACCTTGACGCTCCGTCTGCCCTCTTTCCTTTGATATTATGAACCAATGCGCTTCGCAGAGAAAAAAGCTTGTTGCGTTCACCCCTCGTCTTCGGTCTCAGTCTTGGAGTTGATTTCGACTTCCCGTTCACTCCCGACATCCGATTTGCCTCCGGGGCTTGCGCAAAAATAGCGGGGCGGGCTCAGGTCTTTAAAATTTCAATCCCAGTTCAAATTAAGTTGCAATAGACCCATGCCACTTGTCGATGGCGGGCTGTGGTGGGGTAGCGAACCCCTTAAATCGAGCAACCGTGTTGTCTCCTCCATCTCCAAAACAACACACCACAGCTCCAAAATGCTTTCAAGCAGGTTTATTCAGCAGAATACAACCCAACACGTTTTGGAGAACGAGTCCCCTTGATCATGAGTTCATAGTAGCTGCGCGCTGCGATTTAAATAAACATCACGTGCTCTTATCAAAATAATAGACAGTGTGAATAGACTCCATTACGCGCAGAGAACCATAACGTGTTAACATATACAAACACAATATTCTCATCATATTGGTTGTAAAAAATGTTGTGGGGAAATTATTAAGCATTTCTTTAACATATTCAATAAAACAATTTAGATAGCAGTTGGTGCAGTTCAAATCACAGTTGTACGTGTGAATGTTTCTGTTCGTCACTATGTTATTTATTGTTCAACCTGAGAAAACTTTATAGTTCTCGGTTGTATCACACTCCGTCCTGCCCCATTAGAAAATGCGAGCACGTCTGAAGCGGATGCACACTTTTATCATCAAATCACCCAAATGTTCAATGTTCAATTTTATCATGCCTAAATCTCATGGCAAAAAACAATGTAAGCCATCATTCCATTCACGGGAATTACAACATCAAATCTTCTCAATAGATTTGATGTTGTAATTCCCGTGAATGGAGGGGAACTGACACTGGTTTGCGGTCATGAAGTGCAGCTAAAGGCAGCTGATGAAATGATGGCTGACATTGTTTTTTGCCATGAGATTTAGGCATGATAAAATTGAACATTGAACATTTGGGTGATTCAATTATAAAAGTGTGCATCAGTACAACTGTGATTTTAACTAAGCCCTGATGAAGTTCCACACACTGTAAAGTGGGAACGAAACGCGTTGGCTGTCTGTTTCAAAAGAAATTGGAATAAAGAATAAAAGTTTGAAGAACAAACCAACACCAGATTGTGCTATTCATTTTCGGTGCACCTTCACTTGAATGTAGTAGTTTGGAGAATGTGCCAGCTTTTCTTGATGATCTGAACTATTTGGTGCAATCTCTCACTGTAGTGAGTGATCATCCTTACTGGTCCACCTTCATTACATTTCTTAGAGTCAGTAATCATCTTAGCAAAAGACATTCCGGTACACCATGATGTCATCAGTGATGTCATTCGAGATGTCATCAGTGATGTCATCAGTGATGTTACTGACCATGTCATGAGTGATGCAATATGTGAGGTCATAAGCAGTGCATTGCAGGGGCTTGATTTATAACTGCTGAGTTTCTCTGATTTTGTACGAGTCAAATATCAGCCTAACTATAATGTCCCTGTAACCTTTGGTTTTTTCACTGAATTTCTAATGCTTTTAAATTCTGTTTCCTAACTATAACGCCCCTGTAACCTTTGTTTTTTTGTGTGAATTTCTAAGGTTTTTTAAATGCTAAATCCTCACTATAACCACCCTGTAACCTTTGTTTTTTTCAGTGAATTTCTAAGGTTTTCAAATTCTATTTCCCCACTATAACGTCCATGTAACCTATGGTTTTTTTTATTGAATCTTTAAGGTTTTTAAATTGTATTTTCTATCTAAAGTAGCTCTATAAGGGGTATTTTTATAAGCTTGTATTTTCTTCAGTGGATTAATAAGCATTGTTTTTTTTCTTTACACTTTTTATATTCAGGACGACGTTGCGATCCCCGCGGACACATTGCAAAAATGGAAAACAAAAGCAGACATTCATTGACCACCAACACATCCAAAAATAATATGCAAAAAAATCATCCATTCTGAACATTGCCCTACACAAATTACTATATACAAAGCATGTTCATACTCATATTTTTCTACTAAATTTCTTTAAAAAACATCTTTCATGCCTATTTTTCATTTTCACTGTTATTCGGGGAGTCGCAATGACCACGATGATTGCGCCATTTCCATAAAGTGAAAACACATATATTTACACATATTACAGTATTTTACACATTAGGGTTTTTTTACTGTACACTTCAAACTCATGTTTTTCTAGTGTATTTCTAGAACGACCATCTCTAAAACCTATTTTACGGGGTGACTCCGGAGACCGCGATAATGTCGGTAATCGCAACTCCCCCACACACATCACAAAAGCATAAAACAAAAGCAGGCATTTAATGGCCACCAATACATCCCAAAATAATTATGTAAAAAAATCCGTTCTGAACATTGCACTATTTTCCATTTTCGCAGTTATTCGGGACGTCGCAGTGACGTCTTTAACTACGACGATTGAGCCTTTTCCATAAAGTCTAAAATACATATATACACACATACTACAGTATTTTATGAACTAGGTGTTTCTTACAGTATTCTCTAAACTCATGATTTTCTGGAGAGTTTCTATAAAAACCATCTCTAAAACCTATTTTATATTTTCACGAGACTCCGGAGATTGCGATAACGTCGGTAATCGCGATCCCCCTAGGCACGTCGCGAAAACGGAAAACAAAAGCAGACATTCAATAGCCACCACCACATTCAAAAATTATAAGTATATAATTAATTCTAACCATCACATTATATAACTCACTATCTAAGTAAATCTATAAAAAGATTTATCAGAATCTCAATATCTCTATAACAATGTTTTAATGATTCACTGATATATTTTTTATATTTCCACCAATTTTCGCGACGATATTGATAGTCGTGATGTTCCCACGATGGTACACGTTGGCCATGCTGGCAGTCGTGGCGTCATCGTGAATATTGCGTGGAATTAAAAAAAACAATTTTAGACACATAACCTGTGTCACTAATACCCCATTTTTTCAATCATGGGCTCTGAGTATTTCTACCCTGACCCCTTATGTGTGCTTTCACACAAATTTTCAGGACCGGGAACCGTTCCAGATAGATAAAATGGTGGCCTCAAGTTTCAGCTCAGGTTGCAGCCAGCCAATCAGAGCATTTCTGTTGGTGCGTGCATTCTTGATTAATCGCGAAACCCCTGCCAAATATCAGTGGCCGGAGATATCACTATAATTTTAAACTTTTAAATTTCTTAACAGCTACTGAACAGATTTACATCAAATAAGCAAATGGCACTTCCTCGTATCGATATCTACCTCCCTGCCAAATTTGGTGTAAGTCAGTTCAGCGGTTCGGGCTGTAGGTGTTGCTAAATGTTCCTATGGGAATTAACATTACAACACAACCTTATTTTGTGCCCCAAATTCTCAGTCCCCACTGCTTACATTACCCACTATTGCCTTTCTCCCTTCTATAGCACTTCCCTTTGGCCATCTCAAAGCCTTTGTAGATCCTGGGCCCCCGCGATAGTTTTGGCCCTGTGGATAGCGGCCACCCTTGGAAATGATCCAATAAAGCCAAAACTGAAAATATTAAAGCTGTATTCTTGATGACCAGCTCTTGCTAGATTTTTTTTACCTCTGTTCAATACATGAAATTAACACATTTTGGAAACACAAAATGTTGCATAATTCTTCCCAGGGAGAGGTTAGTATGTGCATACAATGTGTCACAGGTGACATTTCTCTTTCAACCGGTCTGCTCTGTTGACACTTGAAAGGAAGATCAACCCTTGCGCTCATTTTTCACACAAAATAGAGGAGAGTGAATTTCCCAAAAATTCATGTAATTGTGCAAAATGTTTGTGAATGTTGTGATAGGAAATTGATTTACACACCCTTATTCATTATATAATGTGCTTCTATAAGTAATTGCTACTTACAATTATAAATAATATATTGTTTTGATTTGTAGGTTCACGATTATGACCATATTCCTTATGTGGTATGTCAAAAAAGTTAGCAAGAAAATGTTGTAAGCATTGTTGCAATATTACAAGCCATTAGTATTTCCACCTGCTACAATCCTGTAGCAAGTTTATGTTGACACCACTACAGCATGATACATTTCTGCATAGTCATCCCTTGAAGTATGCAAACTTTTCAATTCAACCAGATTATATATTATAAGGTGAATCCATCACTTGTTGGCGGTTCTGCCTGAAAAGAAGATATGTTGCTTTACAGTGAATTTTGTTTGATAGCTGCATATTTGGCTTTTCAGCAACAAACTATCACATCTTTAATTGATGTTGAATATTCATATCCATTAAATGCAACAATAATATTTGGTTTTCACCGATGAAACTGCTCATATTTTTTATTATAAAAGCATAATAACATATTGTATGGTTTGGTTACAAAAGTGTTCTAATATAATTTATGCTTGTTTTTCCAAATTAACAAAATATTTCAGATAATGGGTTAACTGGTGCAAGGATGTATGCTTAAATCTGAAGAATGATTGATAATGAAGAATTTTACCAGCTACTTCTTCCTTCATTTACATACATTCAACTATAATATATGGGGGTCTGAAATCCATGCATAAATATATGTCTCTAATTTGCTTGTAAAAGGAGATTTTTGATGTTTCTAGTCGCTTGTAATAAAGAAATGACAGTTGCTCATCTGTAATAACTTATTGCAGTTGAGTTCTGAAGTCACAATGCCTGCTGCCAGTAGACAGGGTGAAAGGTAAGACAGGGAGCATAATTGAAGCTGCAGCTTTAACACTATGAAAATGTAATCTGACTTTCCTGCTTCTGCTCTCTTCTCTAGGTGAACAGTGATTAGCAGAAACAAGATATTTATGGCAACATGTTTGTGATTATAGGAAAGCATGTTTGTGTGAATTCTGAGCAACTGCGTTTTTTTTAAATCTGGCTTGATTAAACTGATTTTAATAACCAATATTTAACTGCTTCTTGGTGTGTGCTTAACTTTGCACCATAGAATTTACTTATACTCTTTAAGTCTGCACATATTATATTTAAATCATATGAAAAAGCAACATATCAAGGATATAAGTGGTATGTGGAAAGGGTGATGTGTGACTATGTATTATAAGGAATAAAGTAATTCCAACATTTATTATGATGATATTGCAAGTCACCTCGGCATACCATGACCTTATTAAGGAAGTGGGTCTTCAGTCTCGTTCCTGTATATGGTCACAGACCCCTTCAATGACTTGCAATATCCTCATAATGTATGGTAGGGAGTACTTGTTCAATATATAATATGCAGAAAGAGTTAACTTAAATGACATTGTTATGTTGAGAAATCAAACAGGCCCTTAGGCTCATCCTCTCTCCACAATATACTGATTGGTCTGTGTGCTGTCACAGAAAATCATAAGATATTCTAAGCATTGCTAGCTATGGTAGCGCTGCATGACCAGGTCGGAAGCCGACTCTGATCACAGATCAGTCTTACAGTCATAGAGAGATAGTCAGCTAAGTTGAGCAGCTGAGAGCTCTATAGCTCAGAGCACTGCCCATTTTCAGTGTGATTTGTGCAGAGTGGTACAGGTGGTAGAATGATCTTCACATTCACGGTGCACGGGAACATGCCTCTGGTGCTTACCAATGTCATGATGCAACAATGCAGCAGAGTACCAGCCCACTGATTTCTCTTGTATGTAGCGAAGAGTAATTAGTGAGGGTACACATGTGCATGAATGACACTTTCTGAGTGAAAGGGCAACAATGAACCTACACTAGAGAATATTGAATAATGGTGAAGATCTGATCATGCACTGTGAATGATGGACTAAATGGCAGTGAAAATAAATGTTTTCAGCAGCTGAAGTGAGTGGCAAACTAGTTTTAAAAATGTAGAGCCTGATTTCAAGTTAGGCGGTCTTGCAGTGGGCCGTCACACCAGCGCCCACTGCGAAACTGAAAAACCCTTAGTCAGACCATCCGCCGGATTCCAATTGGAATCCAGGTCAGGCAGTCCAGCTGCGGAGATCCCATGGCAGTGTGTAACTAAAGCACTTAGGTGTGCATTAGACATACACCGCCGTGAGACGCTACAGCCCATTTCTGCAGGGAAAGAAATGCACAATGTTGTGCAGGAACAGTGGGTGCATAAATAAGGAGCGGCACAACATGTGCCCCCCGAATGCACCCCCATGCACTGAGGCAAATCTAGGCCGTAACAAAGACCCATTTGGCTTGAAACGTGTTTCCATTAAAATCCTTTGAAACTGATATGCTGTGAGTGGGCTGCTTATCTTGTAAATCTGACAACATTAGCCAGTATTTTACTGTGAGCAGGGCCCACACCTGCTGCCCTGCTCCCTCCCCAACTGGTGGATGTGACTGGTACCTTTGTGATATATATATATGAATATATATATAGATATATATATATATATATGTACAAAATCATTTTTGACTTGGCTATAACCTTGGGGTTGTTTGACCAATCTGCATGAAATTTTGCCAAACAATTGTCATGTTGGGTACTATTGATTGGGAAAGTTTGGGGGTGATCCGGGTAGTGGGGATCTAGATTTTGGGGCGTGACATAAGGTTGAGTTTGTAATGTTTAATTCCCATGGGAAACTTTAGACACCTCTACAGCCAGAACCGCTGAACGGACTTACACCAAATTTGGCAGGGAGGTAGATGTCGGTTCAATGAAGTGCCTTTTGCTTATTTGGCGTAAATCCATTCAGTAGTTTTTGAGAAATGTAAGTTTAAAATTATAGTGATATCCCTGTCTGTGGATATTTCGCAAAGGTTTCGTGATGAATCATGAATGCATGCACCAACGGGAATGCTCTGATTGGCTGGACGCAACCTGAATAGAGAGTTGCGGCCACCATTTTATCTATCGGGAATGGTTCCCGGGGCTGAAAATCTGTGTGAAACCCCACATAAGGGGTCAGGGTGGAGATACTCTAACCCCATGGTTGAGAAAAGGAGGAGTTAGTAACAGAAGTTACATGTCCAAAATTTTTTTTTTTTATTGCGAGCGATATTCACGACAATGACGCAACTGCCAGTGTGGCTTCCTATGTACCATCGCAGGGACGCCATTGCGACGTCCCGAAAAACCGCAAAAACAGGAAATAGGTCTGAAAGATGGTTTTTAAAGAAACTTAGGACTTGATTATGATCGGTCTGAAACAAAACCTCCCTACTCCTTGTTGGAATCAGTTCTGACTGGCTCGTGGTTGGAGGTTCCGACCGACCGATTATGATGCTTCCAAACACCGTTTGGAAAGTCTCCCATTGACTTCAATGAGAGCCTGTGTTCCGACCAACATCACAGGGTCCCATTGAAAAAAGGGGTGGTTTCGGAAAACCTTGCACCCTGTGGCAGGCACCCCATGGTGCCTGTTACACTGCATGGTTCTACAGGGGGAGTCCCTTGGGTACCCCCACGGCCCCCAACCAGAGGACTCAGGATAAAGGGGGATCTGCTAGGGGCCCCCAAAGTCAGTTTCAACAGCCTTTTCATGTTGGACAGACCGAGTCAAAAAGGCTGTCAGAATCCGACATCGTAATCCAGTCGGAAATGCTGTCCATTGAGCTGTATGAATTGGCTCCAACCTACTCAGAGTTTCCGAATGCGGTCGGAACCAAGTTGGAATGACCAAATGGTTACCTACCATCGTAATCGGCCGGTCGGAAATGTATCTGAGTCGGTCTGAAACATGGGTTCCGACACAGGTTAGGAAAATCTGAATGCCATTCTGAGCCTTTCCAACCGACATCGTAATGAGGCCCTTAGTACAAAAATATGAGTTCAAACATGCTTTGAAAGAAGTATGTATATAGTAATGTGTGTAAGGGAAAGTTCAGAATGGATTTTTAAAAAATATTATTTTTGGATGTGTTGGTGGCCATTGAATGTCTGCTTTTGTTTTCCATTTTTGCGACGTGTCCGCAGGGATCGTGACTTCGTCGCGAAGATCCCCAAGAGTGAAATAAATAAAACTGTTTAGAAAAAAATTTCACAATATTTCGGGTACTAGGGTGGCTCTGACAAAAGACCTTGTGTTGGTTGTGTGTATATGGCTGCTACATACAAAACCGAATGCGGAGTTTCAGGTTACTTAGAAACACCCTGTTGCCTTCATCTGTAAAGTGCACTCCATCACTACTATAAATTCCATGCATTTCAAAATGCAGATTGTTGTTATAGATACAGCACATGCGATGGTCTCTGAGGCATGCAGAAACAGTTTTATTAACATGTTTCCTGGCTTTGTCATTCTGTGGACAGAATTGATCTTACCACTTCCATTTCTGTCTTTGGTATATATTGGAGTACACCAAGACAGTGTGAGGGAAAGGCGACATCAGTTCTGGTAAGGTTTCTTTCATTAGGATTTCCAGCCTTACCCCAGTCAATGTGCTTAGTTCATTGCCACCACAGTGCACAATCATGCGGTGAGAGTTTGGGAATCCACAATGGATTTAACCAAAGCCTGCAACTGATGAAGCTTTAACCCTCTATGGCCAAACCAAGTAACCTGCACATTTGGCAAACCCAAGTCCCTTTCAGGACCTCTCTTTTTTGCAGCCTCCTTAGCCCAATAGATATAGCTGTGGCCCACAATCCATACTCTAAGCATTTTGAAGTGAAGGAGCAATAAAAGTCAGGAGAAGGCTGGAGCTGAATGAGGTAGTTTTCCAAAGGAAATGCAATTAAAATGGAGGTGTTTTAAAAAAAATTATATATATATTATATATTTATTTATTTCATTGGATGCTGTCAGCATGGCCCAGCAGCAAAAATTAAAGGGCATAGGTGAGAGCAAATCTGGGTTTAACCTACCAAGCAAGGCTGCAGCAGTGACTTCTACGACGCTCCCGGTGGTGGGGGATTCTGGCGACCTGATGGTGGAAAAGCAGGGTAGTGTTTCGATTCCTGCTGGGGGTGATGTGGCCGGTGTTGACGTTGTTGAGTCGAGGCACCATAGCCTGGCTGATATTAGCGGGCCTAAATGTGAGGATATTATATATAATGACTCTTTACTGAATACAGAGGTTGAATCCGGTGTGAGTAACGAAGCAGCTGGGCCACAGAACCAATGCACTATGGGTAATGTAGTCTGTTTTAACATTACTCAGGGGGCTATACCGGCAATCTTAGCTTCAAATTCAAGAGATATTTCACATATTCCACTTGGGTCTCTTCCATTGGAGCCGGATTTGGAGACGCTTTGTGTTGTGAAAGAAGGGAAAGATTGTGATACCGGGGTTACATTTTTTTCAATGTCCGACCCATCCTCAGAGGACGAAAGTCCTGGGGGCGGGGGGGTGGGCGGAAGATGAAAGTGATCTAAGCGGCTCCGGTCAAGATCTGGAAGAAGGAGATGGAGAAGAGGGAATGCGAGCCTCTCAAGAAACAACAACCGTCCGTAAAAAAAAATGTGACCTTATTGGCATGGGTAAAGTTTTTGCTCAAGGTGGATCAATGGTCTGGGATTATTCTTATTCCCCCAAACTGATTGACAACGGGGTTCTAGCGGGAGTACAAGATGATCAAAGTTAAAGTCAAATTCAAATTAAAACTATATTATATTACGCTGACTACAATCTACCAAAACATCCTAGCTCATCGGGAGGAGACCCGGGCGGAGAGCGTGCGAATTCAGGGAGGGTATCGAAAAGTTCAGAACGCGATCCGCAGGGTTGCTAAAACATGTTCAGATTTTGCCGTAAGAATGGGAGAAGCGGAATCAAGAATTTCTGCTGTAGAGGATGAATTATTGGTACAAAAGAACAGTATTCAATCCATGGAAGCCCAAAAGATGGATATATCATGGAAATTGATGGACTTGGAGAATCGGGCAAGGAGAAATAATCTCCGAATTTTGGGCATCCCGGAAGGAATGGAGGGTACGGACATTCACCAGTTTGTTGTGGAACTGTTTAGTGAAGCATTTCCGGATTTGAAGCAATGGGATTGGAATCAAGAATTACAGAGGGCTCATCGCTTTCCCTTTAAGCAACTTAAGAAGAACAACCAATCTGGTGTAAAACCTCGGGCTATTTTGATTTGTCTCCATAATTTTTTAGCCCGGGAAGATTTATATGATCTAGCGAGACCAGATAGGAAACGGAAAGGTAAAGGTTGTGACTTTTTTGTAAGACCCGATTACTGTCATGGAACTGTAGAAAAAAGATGGCAGTTTTGTCAACTAATCCCTCGTTTTCAAGAAAAAGGAACTCAAGTGTATTTGCTTAACCCCGCAAAATTCACATCATGAAATACATGCAAAAGAATTTCTATCTACTTTGCAGGGTAGTAAGGAGGCCGGCCAGGGTTAAGGATGCAGGGGATGCATTGGGAAGGGTGTTCCTTTGGCCCTTCATGGTTTGGGGGGGAGCTTTGAGCTCGGGGAGTGGGAGGGGGTGTAGCTTGCTCTCCATTACTGAGGGCCAATGGCTCTTACGCCTCAGGAGGTGGGTGTGTGGGGGGGAGGGAAGGCAAGGGAGGGGGTGGGTGTCAAGGGGGAGAGAGGTGGGGTGTTGTGTTTTATTTTCTCCAACATACTTTTTTGATGGCTGCAAGTTGGATCTGGATCAGGGAAGAAGAAATTATAGCTCTGACATGTCAAAAGCTCTGTGCTCTGTGTGTAGTTTGGTTTGCTGAGCTTTTCAAGTTTAGGGATGATGGCTAGTCTACGTTTTTGTTCACTCAATATTTGTGGGCTCAATGATAGAAGAAAGCGGGCAGTGCTGGCAAAACAACTGCAATTTATGCATGTAGATGTTCTTTGTCTCCAAGAGACTCACGTACAATGGAATAACTGCCGATGGTTGGGGGAAGTTGGTTTTGAGTTGCTCTCGTGTACCCGGCAGAGTATAAACATTAAGGGGGTCGCAATTTTAGCCAGGCATGGTTTATGTTTATATAAACGGGTTAAAGCAGACAATTTGGGTCGGTGGGCAATCGCAGAAATTAAAATGAATAATTTATCTCTGAGCCTTTGTTTTATGTACGGGACTAATTTAGATGACCCTGAAGTGTTTAATTTCCTAAGTGTAGAGCTTGCTTTATGGCCAAGCCCCCTAATATTGTGTGGGGATTTCAATATTCATTTAGGCAGCCAATTTGATATTGGGGGGTCATCTCTGTATCAGGGTAAGAAAGGCAGAGTTTTTAGAGCCCTTCAAGGATTGGTAATGGAGCATGGGCTTGTTGACTGTTGGCATAAACTGAATTCATCTGATCCGGGGTTTACCTATTTTTCTGCCCCACATAATAAGTCTGTACGGCTAGATTATTTTTTTTTGTCACCACAATTAGTCGATACAAGCAGCATTGAGATTTTCCCACGAGTGATCTCAGATCATAACCCGCTTATAATAGAACTTCCAATGCAGGGGATCAGGAAGGCTCAGAAGTCCTGGACCTTCGAAAGGAAACTTCTGCTGGATGAGGTTTATTGCTCTCATATGGCTAGATGGATAAGGGAGTTTTTCGCCATTAATCGGAATTTAGCATCTATTTGTATAGTTTGGGATGCATTCAAGGCGGCTGTTCGAGGGGAAACCCTGAGCTTTTCTATTGCACGCCAAAAATTAATATATGAAGAAATTGACAACTGGGTAAAGCAATTAAGGAAAGAAGAATGTGAATTAATAAGTAACATTCAGAGGGGCGTAGGTATTGAGGATACCTTGCAGCAGATTGCTATCTTTAAATCTAAAATCAATCGGTATTTCAGCATGGAGGTTGCAGCTAAATATACACAACAGAGGGCGGAGGCATATGAGCTGGGTGAAAATACTGGTAGAGTG
Source organism: Calotriton arnoldi (assembly GCA_963921515.1). NCBI lineage: Eukaryota > Metazoa > Chordata > Amphibia > Caudata > Salamandridae > Calotriton > Calotriton arnoldi. The sequence continues at coordinate 166,597 of CAWUFW010016868.1, forward strand.
TTGGCTAGCGAATTCAGCAACGGGAAGTTGCCAATCGAATTCTTAAAATACAGGATTTGGATGGTAAAGTTAATGATACTCCGGCTGGAATTCTAAAAGTTTTTAAAAACTTTTATAGGCGACTGTATAGTCAGGATCCTCCGGATTCCGCTGGGATAATGACCGATTCCTCGGGAGAATTCTTAAGGGAGCTAGAAACTGTAAAGGAAACTCAGGATCAAAATGCGGTGTTAGAAACTCAATTTACGTGGGAAGAGATCGAGTTGGCTTTAACAACTTTAGCAGCAGGAAAAGCAATGGGTCCTGATGGTATCCCATTGGAGTTTTATAAGACTTTCCGGCAGGAGCTCAAGCATGACATCACAATTTTATTAGAACATGCACGCAATGACTATCTAATTCCAGACTCCTGGCGTAAGACCACTATTATCATATTTAAGAAAAAGAGGAAGCCTGAATTAAACCCTGCCTCTTACAGACCTATCACACTGATTAATGCCAATAGCCAAATTTACTCGAAACTTTTGGCAGTTAGGTTAGGAAAAATAATTACCCCTTTGGTTTCCTTACATCAACATGGATTCATTCCAGGCAGGGATACTTCGGATCATGTCCGACGAGTTATAACCTTTCTTGATTGGGCACAGGCCACGGGGTCACTGCTAGGAGTTCTCCTTTTGGATGCCGAAAAAGCATTCGATAGGGTCTCCTGGCGGTTCCTCTGGTCTGTTTTGCAGTGGAAGGGGGTAGGCATGGGCTTTATACAAGTAGTTAAGGTAATGTACTTATCCCCTGAAGCAAAGATTCGGATTACAGGTCAGGAATCAGAATCATTTACCATCAATAGAGGTAAAAGACAGGGGTGTCCTTGTTCGCCCCTGTTATTTGCTTTGTACATTGATCCCTTTTTAAAGAAATTAGAGAGCAATATTCATATTAAGCCAATTAAGATTGAGGAGACAGAGTACAGAGCATTGGCCTATGCCGATGATATTGTGGTCCTGATGAGTGATGCAATTTCTGCTTTTCCAGCTGTTAAAGATCAAGCAGTTCAGTTTGGAGCCTTCTCGGGCTATAAGCTAAACGTTGAGAAGACCCAAATTTTATGCTCTGGTATGACCTGCCCTCACGATTTCCCAGTGATTACAGAAGCTATTTATTTGGGTATTACAATCACTACGCAGATTGATAGAATCCCCGATTTAAATATCAGTCCAACAATTGATTCTATTAATAAGCAACTCGAGAGGTTGGATCATCTACATTTATCCTTGATCGGGAGGAGTAATGTTTTAAAAATGCTGATTTTACCTAAGTTTTTGTATTTATTTAGGACAATACCTCTCGAGTTTTCGTTCTTTTACTTTACAAAGATTGAAAGGGCATGCTCAAGGTTTCTATGGGGTTATCGGAGGTCAAGAAGAGCAGCCAAATGGCTGACTCTCCCTAAACATAATGGGGGTCTGGCTATTCCAAATTTTTTATTTTATTATTGGGCTGCAATACTTCAACATATGGCTATTTTATTTGTCGGCTCTAAAGCCGATATACCATTGGCAAACCACCCATCCATCTATGAATTAGGATTGGGGAATCAAGCTAAATGTTGTTTTGTGTCGATTTTTGAACCCAGTTACTATAAAAAGACACAATTTAAAATTTTGAGAGCCGCATTTAAGGTGTGGAAACAAGTTCAGCGTAAGCTTAGGATCCCGAACCTTAATGCTTATTCCCCATTAGTGACCACACTATCATTACCACCAATTTTTCGGGATCAGGTTACATCTGAATGGGGAAAAAAGGGTATTCAAGTAATGGGGGACCTTTTTCATAATGGACAGATCGTATCTTTTGCTATATTGCAAGAACAATATGGGCTGAAAAGAGGTGATTTTTTTAAATATTTGCAAATTCGGAGTTTCTTGGGGAGAGGAACCCATAGAGCCTATGACTTTGAAAAAATACCCCTGGTAGAATTATTGCAAAAAAAAAGTCGGCTAGGGAAGATATATTCTATTATGCTTAACTCTTGTCCAGATGACTTGATAGTACATTCGGAAAAGTGGGCTAGGAAGTTGGGGGGGGGGGTTGAGATTGATATTGACAACTCTCTGTCTTTAGCAAATCAGATTTTGATTACGGGCAGTTTAAGGAGTCAACATTTTATGACAATTTTTGATTTATATTATACTCCAGCGAGGATTGCTAAGTGGGGGGGGGTACAAGGGGAGTAAAGTGTAATAGATGTAATTTATATGCAGCAGATACGGTACACATGTTTTATTCATGCCCAAAGCTAACAGATTTTATTTATGGTATTGAAACATTTCTTTTTTTGACTTTGGGGACTCCAGTCTCAATTACTTCTACCCTTCTTATTTTTGGTGTAAGTAATGTCATTACAAGTAGCTGGTCAATTGCAGTGTCGGAGTTTGTGTTTATAGCCCTGGCCATTGCTCGCTTGTGTATAACCTCCCAATGGATTAATATTTATCCCCCGACTTTCTCAAACTGGCGGGCACGTTTATTTGCAGCATATAATATTGAGTCCTCAATTTATAAACTAAAAGGCCGTAAGAAGAAAAAGAGGGGGCAACGTATATGGGCACCAATTTCGGATGTTTTGGATGAATATTAACTACTGGGTTTTGTATTCTAACGGTTTTATTTTTGGTGATATGTTTATAATTTGACTGTTTGATTCCTTTTTTTTTAAAAGTTTTTCCTTGCCGGGATGGTCTTTCTTGTAGCTGATGGCTATTTGTTTATGTATAACTATGGTGTTTGTAAAAAAACAAAACAATAAAAAATATAAAAAAAAAAAAAAAGGATGCTGTCAGCATGAATGTGAATAAAATTAGGTAGTGTGTTGGAAGCCTTAGCAAGAAGTCTTATTGTTGGCTGTTGTTTAAGAAAATAAATGAAATACAGAAATGTTTATGTTTTTGAATCCGTGGAGTAAAGCACACCTGTTGTATTTTATTTGGAAGCAGCCTGTTCCTTCTAGAATGTGCTGTGAACTTTTGACCTACTGGTTCCACTGGGTTGCTAGGTACACTGAGCTAAGACTGTATTGGGGGAAGGGTGTTAAAGAGATAGAACATTTTTTTTTAAAGTTTAGGAGCGATGACACAATGTAAGTAATGGCAAGTTTTAATTTCCAACTCAGGACTATGTAATAAACTGTTGTGTAGTATTTACTTTTAAGAAAAATTAAGCTAGATATAGGTTTGAATCCTGTTTTTGTTTGCAGTTTCTCTGCGATGATCGCGAATACATCATGAAAACGTGCCGACAGGAATCTCGTTTGAAAGAGAGGGAAAGGGTTAACAGGTGCTAACCATTTACAAGTGGAGATGCAGTAGTCTAAAATGAAAGACATTATTTCATTTGCTGCTTTTATCATGATGATAGAGTGGAAAGTTGAAGAGGTTGCCATTTTAGAGTTGCTTTGTATGAGAGTGATGTTCCATTCTTGTGCTTAGTTTTTACAAACCTTAACAGTGTCAAAACTATGCAGAAAGAACTAAAACAACAATATAATCTACAAACTGAATTCAGTGGTATGTATATAACTGTAATTATTTATAAAATGTGCATTAGAAATGAAGATGTGTATGGGAGTTTGATTAAAAGGAGTATCACAGTGATGAGAAAACATATATCAGATGAACTGTATGTATTAGAGGGTATGTGTTTAAAAGGTTAGTGGCGAATGTTTTAGGAATAAGAGAAAAACAAATAAGTACTTGTTTATTACATTGTGTATTGTATTGAAAAATCCCATTATAGACTTGCGTAAAGTTGCAATGAGGACCTAAGAAAGTTTTAAATGTCTAAACATCATGTGCAGAATAGATACATCTGTCATTTGCATTCTGGGAGTTGTAGTACTTTTAGTAATATTATTAAACAGGAATAGTGTATTGACAAATAAAAGATGAAAACATGTTGTCCACCTGTATATGAATTAGAAAGAAGTAATACTTGTTAGGAATATATTGGGATGTGGTTTTTAACTTATATGACCACTTTGCATATGGTTAGATGGTGAGATATGGTTTTTGTGCTTGCACATAGTTATATATACAGTGGTACTTTTGAGTTTACTTAAAGATACAGAGAGGTATATATTTTGGGAAAGATGGCATGAAGGTGTACATCTAATAATAAATCGCGAACATCATGGCCGCTTAGACGTGTTTTCGCTGAGCTCCTCGCGGCAGCCCGAATATTGGAAGAATCCTGTACCATCCTGCCCCTAAACTAAGCCTTAACCAAGCTCCGGAACAGTACTGGACCCCACCCAGCCGGAAAAAAAAGGATCGTAGATCTGAGGGGTGCCCTGGAAACGATCGGACTACGATGAAGTCTCCGGGGAGCAGCGGCACGATTTTGGAGTAGGGGAGGACCGGGGACTTAACTCGCTGGCGACCCAGGGAGCCAGTGACTCCTGCGGTTCACCCCCGAGACCAGACGAGGGGAGAAAGACAAATCAGAGGGAGCACGACACCGGTGAGGAGGTCGGAGAGCTGTACATGTGCGAAAGGTAGTGACAGCGCCCCCAGGGAAGCGGCGGATCGCGGCGGTGAAGCCTCAAGCCGGGGAACAGGAGAATTCTGTGGTTCACCACCAGAGACCAGCGGAGGGGAGGACGACAAACCGGAGGTCGCCAGGTACCGGTGAGAAGGCTCGGGAGCTGTATATGTGCGGGGGTATTGGCCGCGCCCACCAGTGGAACATGGGGTCGCGTCGGGGGCCCTGAGCTGAAACCAGGGGTGAAACCAGGACCTGAGGCTAGGCAGAGGAGAGAACTGGAAGTGGTCGTTCACCTGCTCTGCTGGGGGTGGAGAGGGGACTTCCGAACTCCGGCCCGCGACACCAGAGGGGAACACATGAGAATACACAGAGCAAAAGTAAGGAATCCTTGGACAGCAGTGAGTGGGCATTAAGGGTTTGCAACTGAACTTGCTCCCAACTTTACAGCGGAAAGACGGCTCACCCCTGGGCCTCCGGCTAGGCCGTATTGCCGCAAAGACACTGCTGAGCCGGGCAGACCCTCAACACCGGGGGTAAACTACATCCCATGTGAGTGGGAGGCACATGAGGGGGACAGACAAGACCTGGACCGGCCACCACATAGGAGTGGATAAATTGGCATAGCAGGCACTGCGACGTGGGGCTGAGCAGCATGTGTCGCAGTTCGACCTGAACACACAAAACAGGCAACAAAAGGGATATAAGAGAGAACATAAGGAGGAGAGAACCAGAGCTTGACCACTACCATAGGGAAGAAGAGCCGGAGGCCTGTCCCGCAGATCTACCGCAAGGAGGCACGAGAAGACACCTCTCATTCAAAGAGGGCGAGGTATAAGATAAGTGGAGGTTGGACAGAGAACCGGCAGTAATCATGGGGACAGACATGGCACTTAAGGCACAGACAAACAAAATATCAAACTATGCCCAGCCCCTGGCACAAGGGCTGGAATGCAGAGAAGAAGTCGCTAATGGCGGGAAGACGCCCAACGAGCAGAGCACGGAGGGTCCTTCCGTTCTGACGGACGTGGTTCAAGCAATCAAAACAACTAGAGATGATATGGTCCACAGAATCGACGCACTGGCCATAGACGAGAACCTGCTGCGATGTGACCTGAGGAAGGTCTCAGACATGGTGACCACGGCCGAAAAGGATGTAGATACACTACAGAAGGAAATGAAAAGTCTTAGTGCCACATTGGTCGAACTCAAAAAGCAGGTACTAAAACTAGATGAGAGGGCAGAGGACTCCGAAGGGAGATCGAGAAGGAGCAATCTACGATTTGTTGAGTTTCCCGAAAAAGTGGAAGGCCCCTCAACGGAACTATTCCTGGAAGATTGGATAACCAAAGAAATCTCCCCCAAGAGACTCTCCAAGTTTTTTAGCATAGAAAGAGCACACAGGGTGCTGGTGCCACCGCCCAGGCTGGGAGCTCCTCCTAGGGCCATTATTGCAAAACTCTTCAATTGCAGAGACACAGACCTTCTCCTGCACATGTCCCGCACCAAGGGGCAGTTCTTTTTCAAGGGTCACCCTATCTCAGTGTATCCGGACTACACCCAAAGAGTGCAGGAACAGAGGAAAACCTTCATCATGGTTAAGCGGAGTCTTCGCGATTTGGACCTAAAATACAGCCTCATGTTTCCTGCCAAGCTATAAGTTGAGAACGAGGGTCGCACACTATGCTTTTTTCCTGCAGGAGACACAAGTGAATGGCTAGACACCAGGGGAGCAGGAGGAAAATGCCTGGTCGCATCCACGGGTTCCACAGGAAACCTGACGGCTAAGACTTCGTCACAGGAGTGTAGACAGTCCAAAAGACAACAGCAAATGGGCAGAACAGGCGGCCCAGGCTGGATCAAAGTCCTCCAAGATGACACGCTGCAAGCATCAGACACGGAGACAGTACCAGAATCAGTAGAGATATCACAAGACCCAGAGATCGGAGATCAGGGGAGTGGACATGAATGAAGGCAACCAAAAATTTCAAAGGACAGTTGAACAGATAAGTGACTAACGAGCAAATACGTGCTGGTGTGGAGTCATATAAGTATAAAGTTGGGAACGATATGGGCAATGTAACAGGGTAAATAGTAACATAAACAATATTCAGAGTAGGGGAAGGACGGGCAATCGTGAGGTAGCGGCACCCCCTACCAGAGTTCGGGCCTGCCTGGGAAGCTTGAGAGCAGTCTCGCACCTTGGCGGAACCAGTTCTCTAGCATAGCACTTGAAAATGTACAGTTAGACAGTGATCAATGAGACGCCGGAGTAACGCCCGGACCTCGGATATTCATGATAAGGACTATAAGGCTGCATAAGGGTTGGGTGGAGGGTGGAATGGGGCGGTATGTGCTGATTTTTGTACTGAGTGTACTACTAGCAGCGGAACTCACACGACTGCCCAAGGGGTGGGGGGACAAGGGAAAGTTCAGTTACGTATGTTGTACCATTTACGGGGAAGTTTGTAAGGTTGTGTGGAAAATGTGCTTATAAAACATGTAAAACCTGGTTGGAAGGAAGAGATCCCCGGAAAAAGATAGTAGGGAAAGAGGGTAGGGAGGGAGATCAACATGGACGTACAAGTTCTGAAAATACTTAATTGGAAAATTCGAGGTATGGAGGGCCTGGAAAAACGTCGCTGAGTGGATGCATTTCTGAAATGATACTGAATAGCAGTGGCCGGATTACACATATATGGGGGGACACCATCACTAGTTTACGTAAAAGATAGAGAGGGCAGCTAAATGCTACCTCATATTCAGGCTTCGCACGAAGGGCCCTTGTGTGGGTGGTGCCTGGGGTCCCCTTTCAGCATCTGCACCATGTCCTGGACCCTGAGGGGAGATACGTAATATTACATGGGAAATGGGAGGGCAGAGAGCTATTTATTATTAATATTTATGCCCCCAATACGGATTGTCCTGATTTCTTCCTATCAATCCTGAAAGCGGCAATGCCATATATAGGCGCGGAGATTATCCTCTTGGGGGATTTTAACTGTGTCTTTGATGAGGGACAACACTAAACCCCGCATGTTGGAGTCGCTGAAAATGATAATGCAGGGTCTGCAATTTAGAGATGAACGGAGGTCGAGGAACCCGCTAAAAAGAGTGTTCCCATGCTACACTCCAGCCGCCAACACCTTTAGTCGTATTGATCACTGCTGTCTTACACCCGGGCTCTCCACTGCGACGGAGGGACTCTCCTATCTTCCACGCTATCTATCTGACCACACGCCGCTGCTGCTCACTTTGAAGAGCGGAGAGGGCTGCCCGGCTTAGAGTCGAAGCACTCACAGACCCACCATAAACGGCGACAGTATCATAGGCTATACAACATTATTTTGACGAAAATTGGGGGTCAACAGCCACCAGATCAACAGAATGGGAAGCCATGAAGGTGGTTATAAGAGGGGTATGTATGAAGACCACATATGGGGTGAAACAACAACTGAGTAGGGATATAGCAACACTAGAAACCCAACTGCAGAGACTAGAGGGTACCATGCACACGACACCAGCACACATGACTGAATGGACTCGGGTCCGTGAAGAACTCCTTGAAGCCTGGTCTAGATTGGAAAAATTCACATACACTGCATATAAACAAAGGCTACATATGGAGGAAGATAGGTCTGGGGCACTCCACGCGAGATTGATTAGAACAGAGAGGGAACACACACCTATTTTGCAACTTCAAAATAACAACGGGGTCACACTGCAGACGCAAGCAGCGATCTTAAAAGAATTCGCAACTCACTTAGAGACCACATGCACAAATAACCTTCCGACTCAGCCGCACTTATTGCAGGAATTCCTGGAAGGCACGGTACTCCCTACTCTAGAAGAAGCAGATGCAGAGGCCCTAGGGGCACCAATGTCAAAAGACCACATTTTTGCATATATTAGGAAGTTGAAGCCGGAGAAATGCCCAGGGGTGACAGGCTCCCAGCAAAGTTCTATCAAAAATTTGCACCGATACTCGCGAATCACCTACTGGAAGTGTTTAATGAAGTCCTAGTCCAAAACGTGTTACCAAAAACTATGCTGGAGGCGGTGGTGACTATGGTCCCCAAACCGGACAAAAACCTTCTCTTTCCGAAATCCTATAGGCCAATCTCCCTCTTAAATATAGATGCCAAAATACTAAGCGGGATTCTGGCGTACCGGTTGTTGCATTACATGCCCCAATTGATTCACCCGGACTAAGCTGGGTTTATTCCTAAACGGAATACCACACATAACCTGCGTAGGTTGGCACATGTACCAAGTATAGAAAAGGAGAGCTGTGCACTGGCTCTATTGGACATATAACAGGTGTTCGAATCAGTAGAATGGAACTATATCTGGGCAGTACTTGAAAAGATGAAATTGGGAAGACAATATATAAAATGGATGGAAATATTATACACTAGGGCGGCAGCGAGGGTGCGACTCAGAGTATCAGAAAGCTTCACATTATGGAAAGGTACCAGTCAGGGGTGCCCCCTATCCCCGCTCCTATTCACCATTGCGATGGAGCCACTGGCGATTACCCTGAGAAACAAAATGGAGAGATGGGGAATTTGGTTGGGAGACACAAACCATGTGGTCTCCATGTACGCTGACGGCACGCTAGTATATCTGCATCAGCCCGAGGAAGCAGTACCAGCGCTCATTACAGAGCTGCAGTAGTTCGGGGAGTTGTCCGGCCTACGCCTTAATTCGGTGAAATCCAAACTGTTCCCCATAGGGAATCTGGTAGGGAAAAGTGACGCTGAACTGCCAAAAGTGGGGATGAAGTGGGTACGTGACGAAGTAAGATATTTAGGGATCAGACTGACACACACACACACACAGCATATCTAGACAGCAGTGGCGGCTGGTGACATTCGAAAGTGGTGGGCATAAAATTATTGTCGTACTGCACTGCAGGGAGTGAACGTAGCAAGCGAGCCTGAACAACCTATGCAGGGTTAGGGAGGGGGTTCTCCCCCGCAAAAATTTTGAAAAAAAAAGCAGATAAATGGTGCATTTTCAAGCAAATTTAAGGAAGCAGGAAGGTTAATAAAGCAATACGACTGAATTATTTATCATTTAAGAAATTGCCAATTTTTATGAGCTATAGAGGACAATCTTTGCGTATGCTGATGTTATCATTTGCCCATATTAACTTTTGAACACACTGATACACTTGTAATGGTTTTAACTATACAATAAATACATTAATTAACTGTGCAGTGCTGTACAGCAATATGATGACACTATTTCCTTAAATTAATTTTCTGTTTTCATTCAAGAAACGCCATTTAAAAAAAAAAGTGCAGAAAATATGAATGCATTTCAAGTAGTGCTCTGTGTAAAAAATGCCTGCATGGAACAGCAAAGGCTTCCCATGTTATTCGTTTTCCAAAAGTATAAGGAGATGAAAAGCAGAGGTGGAGTGGTGACAGAGAGGGACAAAATGAGAAGTGAGGTGTAGAAAGACAGGGTAGGTAAAGCGACTAGAAGCACAGAGCAAGAGGGATGAAGAACTGAAAGATGATTTGTAGAGGGAAAAGATGAAGTAGATAGACAGGTGAAGTAGAGTATGAGAGGAAAGTAGAGAGAGAGTGAGGTACAACAATGGATGAAGGGGTAGAGAGCGAGGTAGAGAGGATGGACTGAAACAGAGGGGGTACAGAGAAAATGGAGTGAAAAGAGAATGACATACTGAATAAAGGGTTGCTGTAGAGAAAGAGGTAGCAACAGAGGACGAAGGTAGTGAGAGGCGAGTTAGTAGGAACCAACCAGGAGAAAGAAGGGAGGCGGAGAGGTGAGGCTGTGAATAAATGTTAGGCAAATTTAGAGGTTAACTTGTGAGTGAGGTGGGGTACAAAGATGAGAGTGAGTGAGGTGAGGAAGAGAGAGAAATGAGATAGAGGTGGTAAGTGAAAGTGTAGGGGAAAAAGGGCAGAGAGAGATGAGGTAAAGTGAGATGGGAACAGTGCAGTGAGGTGCAAAGATAATAGTGACACAGTTAGGTCATGATAGTGAGTGACAGAGAGGTCAGGTACATAGAAGTGTACCTGCGAGAGGTGAGGGGTGCTATAGAGATGTGAGGCAGACAGAGGTGAGATAGGAGTGGGAACATCAAGATGTAGAGGGCATGGGTTAGAAGATATGAGGCAAAGTAAGGACAGAGGCGTGAGACAGAGATTGGTGAGGCAGAGAAGGGGGGCTAGAGGGTGGTACAGATAGGTGACAGAGTCAGAGGTAGATAGATAAGAGCTGCAATTTATTTATTGTGAGATAGAGAGATAAGATACTACAATATCGAGAGGTAGAAAGAAGTGAGGTAGAAAGATGAGAGAGAGTCAAGGAAGAGGGAGATGATGTGAAGAGTAAGTTGTTGGAAGTAGACAGAGGTAAAAATTGGTGAGGGTAGGTACAGAAAGATGGCTGAGAAAGAGGTGAGGGAAGGGGGAGTTACACATGTAGAGAGTTTCGGGGAAAAGGATAGAGACGCAGGCAAAGGAAAGAGAGTGGTGAAGTAAAGTAAGGATAGGTAGAGAGAGCGAGAGAGAGTAAGGGGTAAAGAGACGTGGGAAGAACTAGAGATCACTTTATCGGTGGGGGGAGGTGGGGAGTGGGATCTTGAAAAAAGGGAGGCGGTGCCCAGGCTTAATGAGCCTGTGTTTACTTCTTTCGTCTAAAGGGAAAGCTGAAAAATTAAAGCAAAAGATATAAAAATGTACAAAGCTGAAGCCGATGCTGAAACAAGGCGCTGTCATAAAAGGGCAATAGAGAGGCCTGCAGAAATCCACTGTGGCGAAAAGGCCAAGCTTGCTGGTTCCAATCCCCAACACCACATTTCTGTTCTGCTGATGCCATCGAGCCTCCGAGTTGCCAGCTAAGAAAGCAAGAATTTGTCAACCATTTCCAGGATGGTAAAGGGTCTGTGATGAGTTTGGGTTGGGGGAGACTAGGCTGTCAGTTGTACCCAGGAAGGAATGGCCTATGAGTTTATAAACACCCAAAAACTTACATGTTTTTACATTTATTCACATGAAAATATTCCTGTGAGTCAATACATTTATGTGGATGAAACCAACTTTGGCAGCTCTAAGTAAGGCTATTTGTGATTTTCAGGCTTACAAGCTCAAACAACTTTGAGAATCAGGTCCGTCACTATGTAATACGAGCTTTAATATCAGCAGATAGTCCTGGGAATGGGATGCAAAATATATTTCTGACACAAAATGTGAAATACGCATCTCTGTGACATCCCTGAGGAACTAATATGGAACCCCATTGACAGGTACAGCCTAAAAGCTAAGCCCTTCATTTTGAGCTGAACGCTATGGGATGCAATAATCGTCCCACACAATTAAAACTGACACCTAGGTTTTAGGTGTTTACCACAAACAATTGTTATTGCCTCCCAGGTTTTTTTAGAAAAAACTTGCAGATTTTAGTGCACTATTTACTGGCCATTTCCCCCTTTAATAAATATAATCAGGTCTGAACTACCAGTATTTACTACAAAACTCATAATGACTGCCTTAATATCACAACTTGAGCACGAAATCCTGAGAAAAGTGGCCATAAGTCACAGGCATGAAACCATAGTGTCGCAGACACTACATGCCCAGCTGAGTAACAGGAGCAATTGGAGGAGGGCAGGAGGCAGACACTGTGCAGAGAAGCAGGGCAGGAGGCGCAGACACTGCTGGCACTGAAGGGCGGCGCAAAGACTGCTGGCATTGGAAGAGGGTGCAGACACTGCCTGCCCTGGAGGTGGGAGCACCAGAGGAGGCAGAATACACTGCCTGCACTGGAGTAGTGTAGGTGGGGCTTGGACACTACCTACTCTGGAAGAGGGCAGGAGGGACTCGGACACTGCCTGCACTGGAGGAGGGAGCAGACACTGCCTGCGCTGGAGGAGGGAGCAGACACTGCCTGCACTGGATTAGTGTAGGAGGGGCTCAGACACTGCCTACGCTGGAGGAGGGCAGGAGGGGCTCAGCCACTGCCTGTGCTGGAGGAGGGCAGGGGGCGCAGACACTGGGACCACCACTTCACCCCAGGGATGGGACCAGTCACTACGGAATGAGATCCCCGCACAGAGCCCTGCGCTGGAGGGGCTGATGCTGGAGCCGCAGCCCGGGGATGAAAAACATCATGTATTTTGGTAAGTCTCACTCAGCGCCGGGGAGGGGCGGGGGAGTACAGAGCCCTGATTCGGAATGAGTTCCAAGGTTCTCTCCAGGACAGTGACCCTGTGGTGAGGGAGTGTCGGGGTGCGGTGGAATTCAGTAAACTGATATTTGTGTACTTATGTCAGAACAGGGCACCAGTTTCAGGAGCAATAATTCTACTCATTTGTGTTCATTTGGCGCCCACTACCATAGGTAAGCAGTTTCCAAGCACTGTAAATATTAATGGTATTAATAGAAAACTTACGATAACTCATGCTATCGACCTCAGAAGAATGAAAGGCTGACTGAGCCCACTGCGTTGAACCTGCAGGCGGTATACAGGTCTCATAGCTGCATGAACCCACTGAGCCACCTTACGTGTTTAAATGCCAACATATGTGCCATTTCCCAGTGGTACCTTGTTTCCAAAGGTCCGCGCTGCTACTGCGGTTTCACTCTCGGAGGACCTGCCCTCTCATTCACAACCCAAGATTCTCTCCTCGGGGAGGCACAGCACCTGCACTGTGCACGGGGCTGCTGTGGTTCTTTCCGCTGCATTGGAGGCGAGGGTGCTGCCATACCCCGGTGCCAATGCTAACCCACAGCTTCTGAGCCCTTTCAGTGTAAAACCCATCGTGCTGAACTGCCCTGGAGCCCTCTTGGTGTGAGCACCAGTCCTGCTGAACTACCCCAGAGCCAGTTACGGCCGGCATGATGGGCAGGTGGGGGGGGTCACGCAGGTTCACGGGAGGGAAGCGGGACAGTAATTCCAAAGAAAAAAAACTTACCTTCCCCGGGTCACACGCAGCCACCTCAGCTCCTGCTGCTCCTGGCCGGCTCTGCCTTTTCCAAGGGCAGCCTCCCTCCTCTCCCCTCAGCCAATCACAACGCTGCAATGGCAGCGTTGTGATTGGTGCAGACGGCACCCAGCCGGGCGCCTGTCGGGAGGACATTTTTTCTATGTAGGCTCCATGCAGCCTACATAGAGAAAAAGGAAGAGTGTGCATCACTGGAAACAGTCAAGGCACACAAAAGTGGGCAAGCCACTCCCCCCTGCCCTCGAGCAGGACAGTTCCAACCGCCCACCCCCAACCAGGCACTTCTGCTTTCTCGCAGTGGGAGAAGCAGAAACCTAAAATGGTACTTTTACCATTTTATGTTTCTGCTTCTGGCGCTGCGAGAAAGCAGTGGGGTGACGCCCCTCTGCCCTAATGGAGGAGCAGCCCCTGCTAGAAAGTAATATAGGAAGGGGTGTGGAGGGCATAAAAAGATTGGTTTCCTTCTGGAAGGAGCTCCTGCTGTCCCTGATGGGCAGAGCGGCGCTGACAAAAATGGTCATCTTACCACAATGCCTATATGCCCTTCAGACCTCCTTGTATAGAGTCCCACATAGTTATTTCGCACAACTAGAATGCCTGATAGTAGAATTACTGTGGGGAACCAAAAGAAAACGCATAAAACTAAGCACTTTGCAGAAAAAATGGGAGCTGGGGGGAATGGAAGTCCCTCGATTAGAATTATATTACATGGCTACTCAACTTCAACATGCCGTGCACTGGCTAGATGAACAGGATACCTGGGAGAAACAGCTGCTGGCGGGGACACACGGGGGACTCCTCTCCAAGAGCTTCTCATGCAGGGTTCCAGAGTACCCGAATCCTTCCCATACATTATAAGGCATGTGGCTGGGGTCTGGGAAACAGCGGTACAAAAAGTAGTTAAGCCAGCACCCTATGCCCCAGATACACCACTATGGATCGTAAGGCCCTTCAAAACGATAGGGCAAACAATGCATTTAATAAATGCATAGAGGGAGGGTGTCAAACAATGGGAGATCTATATAGTAATGAGCGGTTTATAATGAGGGAGGAGGCAGAGAACATATTCGAGCTGGGCAGAGGACAGTACCTACAATATGCGAAAATTTCCGCAGTGTCCCGGGAAATATGGCCTGAATTCCCACAGGAACACAATAGTCCTGCAGATGATAACTACCCTGGCGGGAGGTTGTAGACTAGTCTCACATATATATAGAGCACTGGGAGACGATATCCCCAGTGGTCCCCTCCCAATTCAAACAAAATGGGACAATTCAAAGGATGAACCCCTAACAGAGAAGGAATGGACGAGAGTCCACGAATGGGTCAAACAAACAAGTTCTAATACAAGGTTCAAACTCATACAATACAATATAACACATCAGGCATATTTAACCCTGCGTGTGCTACATAAAATATATCCGGAGTGCACAAATCACTGTCCTGGATGCAGAGGTCTGGATGCTCACTTTATTCATATGGTGTGGGACTGCCCCAAACTAAAACAACACTGGGGGAAAGTAATAGACATCCTTCAAATCGCCACAGGATGGAAAATACCAATCACTATTAAAGTGGTGGTGCTAGGACTCTTCCCCACGCAAAAACACAAAAACTCAGCTGGAAATTCATTCATCTGGGCCTTGTACTGGCAAAAAGGAGGATAGCAATCAGGTGGTTGAGCTCAGATCTCCCCACATTCGAGAGTTGGGTTAGGGACATGGATGAATGGGCCACGGTGGAGCTAGATCTAAATTAAAAAAGTCAGGAAAGATGATAAGCTAGAGGAAGATGCGAGGGCCTGGTACCTCATGACAATAGATGTAAAATAAAAAGAAGACCCCCCCCGGCCGGGGAGATAGAATTGATCCAGTCAGGAAAGGAAGAGATAGACGCAGTGGCAACGCCCAGAGTATCTCCAATAAACAAGAGTAGCATGAATGGATGAGGTATAGTAAAATAGGACAGACTTTTCCTTTGCCAGGGTATGATATAACACGACCTTAAGGGGAGGGGAGAGGGGATAAGTTAAACGTTATTGTTTTACATGGTTGAGAAAATGGCATATCCAAAATATGTGCTGTAAGCGTTTCAGAGGAGGCTCTGAGGACATGAACCTGTGATACTTTAATGATGTATTCCCACAGTGTAGAGTCAAGGATTGTGTAAGATGAGGTGACATACATGTATGAAAATGTGCTGTTATTATGCAAAATGCCAATAAAAATGAATAAAATAAAAAAACTAATAAAAAAAAGCATATATGTTTACATTGTGATCTATGTTCAGTAAGGCTGATGAAAATTCCATGTATATGGTGAGGGTAGTGTTTTTCTTTAAACATGGTTTGTTTAACATTGAGAAGGATAAATAGTGGAGAATGCCTCAAGAATTCTTGTGCTAGCTTCATTTCAAGTGTTACTTTTGTTTGAGATATGCTGAATATATGATGTAGGTATTGGATTCTCAAAAGGTTTTGTGCTTCGAAAATTTTCAAAATGTTGTTTTCCGTTTTAGAAACTTACTGATGCATGTGCATGCTCAGTAACAAATCAATGTATGTTTCTAGAGGGCCATGTTTGCAATTATATATCGAGTGTGATACCAAGATTTCACTCACACATAGCTCAGAAGAAAAGCATGTATACAGTAATACAGGTAGTTTGATACTAACAGAAGGAGATAACCAATGAGTCAGAGATATAGTTGCAACTGTTATGTATCTAACAGCAATGAAGGTACTTTCTCAGTCAGTCAGGCAGTATTCAGGCACTCATGGATTCACCCAGCTACTACTCAGGCAGTCATCAAATCAGTGATTCTCACTATCCATGGAGTTATTCAATTATCCAGAAACTACACATGTACTCTTGCAATCAGGCAGGCAGAAATTATGTAGTCATTGAAGTATGCAGGCACTACATATACATTCACCTAATCACCTAGTTACTAACTATTGACTTATGCAATAAACTAGGCTGCAACTATGGAATCATTATAAAATTTGCACAAAACATATGCAGTCCTCTAAACACCCACTTACAACCCATGCAGTCATTGAAATACTGAGGCACATGTGTGAACTCACCTGATAAAACACTCAGGCTCTACTCATGTACTCATGTAATTATGTAGATAGTACAATTGTAGTAAACCTATCACTCATCCAGTACTCATGCAGTCATTTAATTACTGAGCCAATAGTCTTGCACTAATACAATCACCACAGCAGTATACTTACTTTCATCCAAACTCTCAAGCTTTAACAATGGAATCATGCAGTCACTCAGACTCTAGTCATGCACTCAACTAATTAGGTAGGCACAACTGATGCACTTATTCTATTCTCCACCAGGCACTACCCATGTAGTTGTGTAAGCATCCAGGCACTACCTGTTCAGTCAACCAAAAAGAAATGGGCAGTATCCAATCGCTGAAACACTATTCATCCTCTCATCCAATAGGCTAGCTGCTATGCATGGGCTTAAACAATCATGTATGCACTATCCATGCACTGCATAAATCACCTGTATACTATGTATTCACTCTTGCAATTATCCAGGTACTAGAGTTGCACTCATTTAATCATCTTACTAGTATCCATGCATGTATTCAATTATTGAAACATTAGTCCTGCACTTGTCAATTCATTCAGGCTCTATTCATGCACTCATCCAAGCACCCAGATGATAATGGCATACTCATGCAAACATGCAGGCATAAGTATGCAGATATGGAATGACTTACGGAATTATGACATAGTCAGGAATCATCTAGGCACTACTTATATCCTCAGGGAATCATCTAGGTACTACCTATGCACTCATTCAATCATCCAGGGAGTATTGATGTATTCAACCACAAACTCATGTATTTACAAGTTTTACTGAGGAATACATAGTCTTTAGACAATATGGGTGATAGGTTTACTACAATAGTATTCTCTTCGTAATTACATAGGTGCATGAGTAGAGCCTAAGTGTTTCATTAGCGCACATGTGTGCCTCAGTATTTCAATGACTGCATGGGTTGTAAATGGGTGTTTAGATGGCTGCATAGGTTCTGCACAAATGTTATAATGATTGCGTAGTTACAGCCTTGTAAATTTATTGTTAAATTGTAAAAGGAAGGATGCAGTGAAACAGAAACAACTAGTTGAGAGAGTAGTTGAAAAGGCCTTTGCTTTTAAGAGACAGATTTCCATTTTGATTCTAAATAGAATGAAGACTCTTGATATAAATAGTGTTGTGCATGAGGAGACAAAACCAGAAGAAAGGATTAGTGAATAGAAGTACGTGTTGTACTGTTTTCAGTGGACAATGGATACATACTTCTTGTACAGAGGCTTTCTTTAATGAAGAAAGCTATCTCCAGGATAACAAATTAGTTCATGCTATTGATTAAAGAGGACGCTATTATGAAATGAAGAATGGTAGTCCTAGAGCAAAAGAGGTGATTCAACTTAGAAATGTAGAAGAAGTTATTTCTGAAGAGGTACAAGGAAGGCATAGTCAGGGTACTGTATACAAATGGAATTGTAGTAGTGTTTCTAGTATTAGACAGCAATCCATTGATATATTAAGAAAATTCCTACGTATCTTTCGAAGGCGAAGTGTAAATCACAAAATAAGTTACACCACTCAACAATGCAAACTTTAGGTAGGAGGCTGTATTATATGAAAACTCCTGCTTTATGTTTACTAGAAATAATTAGAGCACTTTTGCATGGTAGTAGGCAGATGTAGAAAAGGTTTTTGGTGATGTGCATTTTCGTTTCTTTGGTCCCGAGCAGGATTCTAGGGAAAATTAATAGTTGTTGAGAGGAGGAATTGCAGAACAACACATATATTACAGTTGATAGTTTTAAAAAGAGATTGCACAATTTATCACAGTGTTTCGTAAAAAACAGAGTATGTTTGTATATGTTGTTGATGCACTTACTAGAAGATTTAAACACAGACTGTTGATTTATATTTAAAAAGTGAAAAAGTTAATTATACTAACTGGCAAAAGTTACCTGTGTATTTATTTGTAGAGGGACAGTTTGACTTGTCTATACAGCAAGTTATATGTAAGTAGAGTTACAATAAATTGGAAGATAATAAAATGAACAACACATAGATATCAGACACCCATTTTGTAAGATAATAAAATGCCTGCTAATGTAGAAAAACTGTGGAGCAAAATCTTGAAGTTGAGATTGGATTTTTGAATAGACTGTCTGCATCGGTGTTGTTGTGCTGCTATTGAAGTTGAGGGTCCTTCAGCTTAGCGTTGCCTACTTGCTGCTCACTATTAACTCCTCTTATGAAATGTGAAAAAAATATAAAAGGGGGAAAATGTTTGGAATTCCAACGTGGAAACAGCTACACCGTTTTTTCTGCCAACGATTTATCCTCAAATCACCATACAGAACTCTTTGCACTCTTGACAACGATTGCTAATGCAGTTCCTACTAATTGTCCTTGGCATATATATATATATATATATATATATATATAGTCCACCAAACAGTCCTTGGCGGAGGGCACACTGTCCAGCTGGTGCTCACGGCGAAAAAAGGACTAATTCTCGCAAAGATATGTTTCAACAATTTTGAACAAACAAACAAACGTGGCACTCTCCTTGGATAAATCCGTTGTTTTATTGTTAAGCCATCAAGTTTCTCCTCCTACGCGTTTGACCACCAAGGTCCTGATCACGGTAGTGATCAGGACCTTGGTGGTCAAACGCGCAGGAGGAGAAACTTGATGGCTTAACAATAAACAACGGATTTATCCAAGGAGAGTGCACGCTTATTTGTTTGTTCAAAATTGTTGAAACATATATATATATATATATATATATATATATATTTTTTTTCTCAACAATGTGCCCAAAGCAACGAGAGGTTTGGTTCGAACGGTTCGAGACCTTGGAAGCACCGTGTTCCATATGCAAATTGAGCCTGCAGCAATGTTCCAACACCTACTAAAGGATTAAATATTGCTTTTAAAAAGAAATGACACACTGAACTGACTGACAGTAAATAAAAATGCTCGCATTTGGAACTTCAATGTCCGTCATGCATCAATGAAGACTGCTCATATGCATACGCCCACTGGGGGCGATCATGTAAATAAAAATGCCGGAAATGGCTAAAATGCGAAGCTTCAGTGTGATTTCCATAGCAGCCCAGGAAGAAGATGCTTATGGCCTTGAAACGCGTCGGCACGAGTAAACAAGTTGGAGCAAAGAGGCAGGCTGCATCATACTGCCGGATGGCTGAGCACGGTGAGTGCCCTCTCGTTGCTTTGGGCACATTGTGGAGAAAAAAACAAATATATATATATATATATGTATATATATATATATATATATGTATATATATATATATATATATATATATATATATATATATATATATATATATATATATATATATATATATATATATATATATATGCTGCTACACAGGTCCCCTGACGTGTGAGAAGCACTCTGAACACAGCGCAAGGTTTCAAACCTTTATTGGTACAAACCGCAGCTCCCCTCCTGATTTCATTCTCAGCTGTTCCATCAAATAGCCTGATGCGTTTCGAAGTTGGTGTCTTCTTTTTCAAAGGCTGATGGAGAAACAAATGCGCAGTCCCAGGCACTTCCTGCTCAGATTCTAATCCGTAATTGCACGCCTCTAATTGGCCGCCTAAATAGTTCTGTGCAGAGGATTATGGGTCAGGTAGGCCCGGAAAAAATTCATATCCCTGAATGGGTGCGTCTCTCTTTATGCTGGATGACCAATAAACAAACCCTCAAATGGGTCTCAGGAGACGAGCCCGCTCTAAATCCAGCACAGTGTCCCCACGTTGGTGGCTCGGTAACTACCTGCCACATGGCCCCCAAAGGACACGGGGTTGGTGCTTCTCGGCAGCCGGGTAGCCGCCAATACATTGCTGCTCCACAGGTCCCCTGACGTGTGAGAAGCACTCTGAACACAGAGCAAGGTTTGAAACCTTTATTGGTACAAACCACAGCTCCCCTCCTGATTTCATTCTCAGCTGTTCCATCAAATAGCCTGACGCGTTTCGAAGATCATGTCTTCTTTATCAAAGGCTGATGGAGAAACAAATGCGCAGTCCCAGGCACTTCGTGCTCCTATTCTAATCCGTAATTGCACGCCTCTAATTGGCCGCCTAAATAGTTCTGTGCAGAGGATTATGGGTCAGGTAGTCCTGGAACAAATTCATATCCCTAAATGGGTGCGCCTCTTTATGCTGGATGTCCAATATGCAAACCCTCAAATGGGTCTCAGGAGACGAGCCCGCTCTAAATCCAGCACTGTGTCCCCAAGTTGGTGGCTCGGTAAATACCTGCCACATGGCCCCCAAAGGACACGGGGTTGGTGCTTTTCAGCAGCCGGGTAGCCGCCAATACATTGCTGCTCCACAGGTCCCCTGACATGTGAGAAGCACTCTGAACACAGCGCAAGGTTTCAAACCTTTATTGGTAGAAACCGCAGCTCCCTCCTGATTTCATTCTCAGCTGTTCCATCAAATAGCCTGATGCGTTTCAAGTTCGGGTCTTCTTTATCAAAGGCTGATGGAGAAACAAAGCGCAGTCCCAGGCACTTCCTGCTCAGATTCTAATCCGTAATTGCACGCCTCTAATTGGCCGCCTAAATAGTTCGGTGCAGAGGATTATGGGTCAGGTAGGCCCGGAAAAAATTCATATCCCTGAATGGGTGCGCCTCTCTTTATGCTGGATGACCAATATACAAACCCTCAAATGGGTCTCAGGAGACGAACCCGCTCTAAATCCAGCACTGTGTCCCCACGTTGGTGGCTCGGTAAATACCTGCCACATGGTCCCGAAAGGACACGGGGTTGGTGCTTCTCGGCAGTCGGGTAGCCGCCAATACATTGCTGCTCCACAGGTCCCCTGACATGTGAGGAGCACTCTGAACACAGCGCAAGGTTTCAAACCTTTATTGGTACAAACCGCAGCTCCCCTCCTGATTTCATTCTCAGCTGTTCCATCAAATAGCCTGATGCGTTTCGAAGTTCGGGTCTTCTTTATCAAAGGCTGATGGAGAAACAAAAGCGCAGTCCCAGGCACTTCCTCCTCATATTCTAATCCATAATTGCACGCCTCTAATTGGCCGCCTAAATAGTTCTGTGCAGAGGATTATGGGTCAGGTAGGCCCGGAAAAAATTCATATCCCTAAATGGGTGCGCCTCTCTTTATGCTGGATGACCAATAAACAAACCCTCAAATGGGTCTCAGGAGACGAGCCCGCTCTAAATCCAGCACAGTGTCCCCACGTTGGTGGCTCGGTAACTACCTGCCACATGGCCCCCAAAGGACACGGGGTTGGTGCTTCTCGGCAGCCGGGTAGCCGCCAATACATTGCTGCTCCACAGGTCCCCTGACGTGTGAGAAGCACTCTGAACACAGAGCAAGGTTTCAAACCTTTATTGGTACACACCACAGCTCCCCTCCTGATTTCATTCTCAGCTGTTCCATCAAATAGCCTGACGCGTTTCGAAGATCGTGTCTTCTTTATCAAAGGCTGATGGAGAAACAAATGCGCAGTCCCAGGCACTTCGTGCTCCTATTCTAATCCGTAATTGCACGCCTCTAATTGGCCGCCTAAATAGTTCTGTGCAGAGGATTATGGGTCAGGTAGTCCTGGAACAAATTCATATCCCTAAATGGTTGCGCCTCTCTTTATGCTGGATGTCCAATATGCAAACTCTCAAATGGGTCTCAGGAGACGAGCCCGCTCTAAATCCAGCACTGTGTCCCCAAGTTGGTGGCTCGGTAAATACCTGCCACATGGCCCCCAAAGGACACGGGGTTGGTGCTTTTCGGCAGCCGGGTAGCCGCCAATACATTGCTGCTCCACAGGTCCCCTGACATGTGAGAAGCACTCTGAACACAGCGCAAGGTTTCAAACCTTTATTGGTAGAAACCGCAGCTCCCCTCCTGATTTCATTCTCAGCTGTTCCATCAAATAGCCTGATGCGTTTCGAAGTTCGGGTCTTCTTTATCAAAGGCTGATGGAGAAACAAAAGCGCAGTCCCAGGCACTTCCTGCTCAGATTCTAATCCGTAATTGCACGCCTCTAATTGGCCGCCTAAATAGTTCTGTGCAGAGTATTATGGGTCAGGTAGGCCCGGAAAAAATTAATATCCCTGAATGGGTGCACCTCTCTTTATGCTGGATGACCAATATACAAACCCTCAAATGGGTCTCAGGAGATGAACCCGCTCTAAATCCAGCACTGTGTCCCCACGTTGGTGGCTCGGTAAATACCTGCCACATGGTCCCGAAAGGACACGGGGTTGGTGCTTCTCAGCAGCCGGGTAGCCGCCAATACATTGATGCTCCACAGGTCCCCTGACATGTGAGGAGCACTCTGAACACAGCGCAAGGTTTCAAACCTTTATTGGTACAAACCGCAGCTCCCCTCCTGATTTCATTCTCAGCTGTTCCATCAAATAGCCTGACGCGTTTCGAGGTTCGTGTCTTCTTTATCAAAGGCTGATGGAGAAACAAATGCGCAGTCCCAGGCACTTCCTGCTCATATTCTAATCCATAATTGCACGCCTCTAATTGGCCGCCTAAATAGTTCTGTGCAGAGGATTATGGGTCAGGTAGTCCTGGTACAAATTCATATCCCTAAATGGGTGCGCCTCTCTTTATGCTGGATGTCCAATATGCAAACCCTCAAATGGGTCTCAGGAGACGAGCCGGCTCTAAATCCAGCACTGTGTCCTCAAGTTGGTGGCTCTGTAAATACCTGCCACATGGCCCCCAAAGGACACGGGGTTGGTGCTTCTCGGCAGCCGGGTAGCCGCCAATACATTGCTGCTCCACAGGTCCCCTGACATGTGAGAAGCACTCTGAACACAGCGCAAGGTTTCAAACCTTTATTGGTACAAACCGCAGCTCTCCTCCTGATTTCATTCTCAGCTGTTCCATCAAATAGCCTGACGCGTTTCGAAGTTCGTGTCTTTTTATCAAAGGCTGATGGAGAAACAAATGCGCAGTCCCAGGCACTTCGTGCTCATATTCTAATCCGTAATTGCACGCCTCTAATTGGCCGCCTAAATAGTTCTGTGCAGAGGATTATGGGTCAGGTAGTCCTGGAACAAATTCATATCCCTAAATGGGTGCGCCTCTCTTTATGCTGGATGTCCAATATGCAAACCCTCAAATGGGTCTCAGGAGACAAGCCCGCTCTAAATCCAGCACTGTGTCCCCAAGTTGGTGGCTCGGTAAATACCTGCCACATGGCCCCCAAAGGACACGGGGTTGGTGCTTTTCGGCAGCCGGGTAGCCGCCAATACATTGCTGCTCCACAGGTCCCCTGACATGTGAGAAGCACTCTGAACACAGCGCAAGGTTTCAAACCTTTATTGGTACAAACCGCAGCTCCCCTCCTTATTTCATTCTCAGCTGTTCCATCAAATTGCCTGACCCGTTTCGAAGTTTGTGTCTTCTTTATCAAAGGCTGATGGAGAAACAAATGCGCAGTCCCAGGCACTTCCTGCTCAAATTCTAATCCGTAATTGCACTCCTCTAATTGGCCGCCTAAATGGTTCTGTGCAGAGGATTAGGGGTCAGGTAGTCCCGGAAAAAATTCATATCCCTGAATGGGTGCGCCTCTCTGTATGCTGGATGACCAATATGCAAACCCTCAAATGGGTCTCAGGAGACGAGCCCGCTCTAAATCCAGCACTGTGTCCTCACGTTCGTGGCTCAGTAAATACCTGCCACATGGCCCCCAAAGGACACGGGGTTGGTGCTTCTCGGCAGCCGGGTAGCCGCCAATACATTGCTACTCCACAGGTCCCCTGACGTGTGAGAAGCACTCTGAACACAGCGCAAGGTTTCAAACCTTTATTAGTACAAACCGCAGCTCCCCTCCTTATTTCATTCTCAGCTGTTCCATCAAATAGCCTGATGCGTTTCGAAGTTCGTGTCTTCTTTATCAAAGGCTGATGGATAAACAAATGCGCAGTCCCAGGCACTTCCTGCTCATATTCGAATCCGTAATTGCACGCCTCTAATTGGCCGCCTAAATAGTTCTGCGCAGAGGATTATGGGTCAGGTAGTCCCGGAAAAAATTCATATCCCTGAATGGGTGCGCCTCTCTTTATGCTGGATGACCAATATGCGAACCCTCAAATGGGTCTCAGGATACGAGCCGGCTCTAAATCCAGCACTGTGTCCTCACATTGGTGTCTCGGTAAATACCTGCCACATGGCGCCCAAAGGACACGGGGTTGGTGCTTCTCGGCAGCCGGGTAGCCGCCAATACATTGCTGCTCCACAGGTCCCCTGACGTGTGAGAAGCACTCTGAACACAGCGCAAGGTTTCAAACCTTTATTGGTACAAACCGCAGCTCCCCTCCTGATTTCATTCTCAGCTGTTCCATCAAATAGCCTGACGCGTTTCGAAGTTGGTGTCTTCTTTTTCAAAGGCTGATGGAGAAACAAATGCGCAGTCCCAGGCACTTCCTGCTCAGATTCTAATCCGTAATTGCACGCCTCTAATTGGCCGCCTAAATAGCTCTGTGCAGAGGATTATGGGTCAGGTAGTCCCGGACAAAATTCATATCCCTGAATGGGTGCGCTTCTCTTTATGCTAGATGACCAATATACAAACCCTCAAATGAGTCTCAGGAGACGAGCCCGCTCTAAATTCAGCACTGTGTCCTCGCGTTGGTGGCTCGGTAAATACCTGCCACATGGCCCCCAAAGGACACGGGGTTGGTGCTTCTCGGCAGCCGGGTAGCCGCCAATACATTGCTGCTCCACAGGTCACCTGACGTTTGAGAAGCACTCTGAATACAGCGCAAGGTTTCAAACCTTTATTGGTACAAACCGCAGCTCCCCATCTGATTTCATTCTCAGCTGTTCCATCAAATAGCCTGACGCGTTTCGAAGTTCGTGTCTTCTTTATCAAAGGCTGATGGAGAAACAAATGCGCAGTCCCAGGCACTTCGTGCTCATATTCTAATCTGTAATTGCACGCCTCTAATTGGCCGCCTAAATAGTTCTGTGCAGAGGATTATGGGTCAGGTAGTCCTGGAACAAATTCATATCCCTAAATGGGTGCGCCTCTCTTTATGCTGGATGTCCAATATGCAAACCCTCAAATGGGTCTCAGGAGACGAGCCCGCTCTAAATCCAGCACTGTGTCCCCAAGTTGGTGGCTCGGTAAATACCTGCCACATGGCCCCCAAAGGACACGGGGTTGGTGCTTTTCGGCAGCCGGGTAGCCGCCAATACATTGCTGCTCCACAGGTCCCCTGACATATGAGAAGCACTCTGAACACAGCGCAAGGTTTCAAACCTTTATTGGTACAAACCGCAGCTCCCCTCCTTATTTCATTCTCAGCTGTTCCATCAAATAGCCTGATCCGTTTCGAAGTTCGTATCTTCTTTATCAAAGGCTGATGGAGAGACAAATGTGCAGTCCCAGGCACTTCCTGCTCATATTCTAATCCGTAATTGCACTCCTCTAATTGGCCGCCTAAATGGTTCTGTGCAGAGGATTAGGGTTCAGGTAGTCCCGGAAAAAATTCATATCCCTGAATGGGTGCGCCTCTCTTTATGCTGGATGACCAATATGCAAACCCTCAAATGGGTATCAGGAGACGAGCCCGCTCTAAATCCAGCACTGTGTCCTCACGTTGGTGGCTCGGTAAATACCTGCCATATGGCCCCCAAAGGACACGGGGTTGGTGCTTCTCGGCAGCCGGGTAGCCGCCAATACATTGCTGCTCCACAGGTACCCTCACGTGTGAGAAGCACTCTGAACACAGCGCAAGGTTTCAAACCTTTATTGGTACAAACCGCAGCTCCCCTCCTTATTTCATTCTCAGCTGTTCCATCAAATAGCCTGACGCGTTTCGAAGTTCGTGTCTTCTTTATCAAAGGCTGATGGAGAAACAAATGCGCAGTACCAGGCACTTCCTGCTCATATTCTAATCCGTAATTGATCACCTCTAATTGGCCGCCTAAATAGTTCTGTGCAGAGGATTATGGGTCAGGCAGTCCCGGAAAAAATTCATATCCCTGAATGGGTGCGCCTCTCTTTATGCTGGATGACCGATATACAAACCCTCAAATGGGTCTCAGGAGACGAGCCCGCTCTAAAGCCAGCACTGTGTCCCCACGTTGGTGGCTCGGTAAATACCTGCCACATGGCCCCCAAAGGACACAGGGTTGGTGCTTCTCAGCAGCTGGGTAGCCACCAATACATTGCTGCTCCACAGGTCCCCTGACGTGTGAGAAGCACTCTGAACACAGCGCAAGGTTTCAAACCTTTATTGGTACAAACCGCAGCTCCCCTCCTGATTTCATTCTCAGCTATTCCATCAACTAGCCTTTCGCTTTTCGAAGTTCGTGTCTTCTTTATCAAAGGCTGATGGAGAAACAAATGCGCAGTCCCAGGCACTTCCTGCTCATATTCTAATCCGTAATTGCACGCCTCTAATTGGCCGCCTAAATAGTTCTGTGTAGAGGATTATGGGTCAGGTAGACCCGGAAAAAATTCATATCCCTGAATGGGTGCGCCTCTATTTATGCTAGATGACCAATATACAAACCCTCAAATGAGTCTCAGGAGACGAGCCCGCTCTAAATCCAGCACTGGGTCCCCACGTTGGTGGCTTGGTAAATACCTGCCACATGGCCCCCAAAGGACACGGGGTTGGTGCATCTCGGCAGCCGGGTAGCCGCCAATACATTGCTGCTCCACAGGTCCCCTGATGTGTGAGAAGCACTCTGAACACAGCACAAGGTTTCAAACCTTTATTGGTACAAACCACAGCTCCCCTCCTGATTTCATTCTCAGCTGTTCCATCAAATAGCCTGACCCGTTTCGAAGTTCGTGTCTTCTTTATCAAAGGCTGATGGAGAAACAAATGCGCAGTCCCAGGAACTTCCTGCTCATATTCTAATCCGTAATTGCACTCCTCTAATTAGCCGCCTAAATGGTTCTGTGCAGAGGATTATGAGTCAGGTAGTCTCGGAAAAAAGTCATATCCCTGAATGGGTGCGCCTCTCTTTATTCTGGATGACCAATATGCAAACCCTCAAATGGGTCTCAGGAGACGAGCCCGCTCTAAATCCAGCACTGTGTCCTCACGTTTGTGGCTCAGTAAATACCTGCCACATGGCTCCCAAAGGACACGGGGTTGGTGCTTCTCGGCAGCCAGGTAGCTCCAATACATTGCTGCTCCACAGGTCCCTTGACGTGAGAGAAGCACTCTGAACACAGCGCAATGTTTCAAACCTTTATTGGTACAAACCGCAGCTCCCCTCCTGATTTCATTCTCAGCTGTTCCATCAAACAGCCTGACGCGTTTCGAAGTTCGTGTCTTCTTTATCAAAGGCTGATGGAGAAACAAATGTGCAGTCCCAGGCACTTCCTGCTCATATTCTAATCCATAATTGCACGCCTCTTTGGGATATTGAAGTCCCTCAGGAAATTTCTTCCCCTGCTCCCCAGGGCTAAAAGGGAAACAGTGACCAGGGCGTTGATTTTGTCCCGCCTTGATTACGCCAATGCTTTGTACATTGGCCTACCGGACTATTCCCTCAATAAGTTGCAGGTCGTCCAGAATGCAGCAGCCAGGCTTTTGTTTAACATCCCTATCAGAAGCAGCGTTAGAGAACACCTGCGCACTCTGCACTGGCTGCCGGTCATTAAGCGCATTAAGTTCAAGGCCCTTGTGGTTGCCCATCGTGCTCTGCACGGATCAGGGCCAGCTTACCTAAGGAAGCGCTTTGGGTTCTATACCCCTACCAGAGATCTGAGGGCAGCATCTCAATACCTTGCCCGGTTACCTCGTGTCTGCCGTCAAAGAGTGGGGGGCAGATCTCTTGCATTTCGGGCGGCCACAGCCTAGAATTTGCTGCCCTACTCGTTGTGTAACACTCATGATCTTAGACTTTTTAAAAAACAGCTCAAAACACTTCTGTTTTAATCTCCGATTTTCTTTTTAGCTGCACCTCAAGGTTCGCGCCGGGACACTCCTAGGAGTATCTGTGCGCGTTATAAACTTCAGTAACATAACACCTTATTGGCCACCTAAATAGTTCTGTGCAGAGGATTATGGGTCAGGTAGACCCGGAAAAAATTCATATCCCTGAATGGGTGCGCCTCTATTTATGCTAGGTGACCAATATACAAACCCTCAAATGAGTCTCAGGAGACGAGCCCACTCTAAATCCAGCACTGTGTCCCCACGTTGGTTGCTCGGTAAATACCTGCCACATGGCCCCCAAAGGGCACAGGGTGGGTGCTTCTCGGCAGCTGGGTAGCCGACAATACATTGCTGCTCCACAGGTCCCCTGACGTGTGAGAAGCACTCTGAACACAGCGCAAGGTTTCAAACCTTTATTGGTACAAACCGCAGCTCCCCTCCTGATTTCATTCTCAGCTGTTCCATCAAATAGCCTGACGCATTTCGAAGTTCGTGTCTTCTTTATCAAAGGCTGATGGAGAAACAAATGCGCAGTCCCAGGCACTTCCTGCTCATATTCTAATCTGTGATTGCACGCCTCTAATGGGCAGCCTAAATAGTTCTGTGCAGAGGATTATGGGTCAGGTAGTCCCGGGAAAAAATACATGTCCCTGAATGGGTGCACCTCTCTTTATGCTGGATGACCAATATACAAACCCTCAAATGGGTCTCAGGAGACGAGCCCGCTCTAAATCCAGCACTGTGTCCTCACGTTGGTGGCTCAGTAAATACCTGCCACATGGCCCCCAAAGGACACAGGGTTGGTGCTTCTCGGCAGCGGGTAGCTCCAATACATTGCTGCTCCACAGGTCCCCTGACGTAAGAGAAGCACTCTGAACACAGCGCAAGGTTTCAAACCTTTATTGGTACAAACCGCAGCTCCCCTCCTGATTTCATGCTCAGCTGTTCCATCAAATAGCCTGACGCGTTTCGAAGTTCGTGTCTTCTTTATCAAAGGCTGATGGAGAAACAAATGCGCTGTCCCAGGCTCTTCCTGCTCATATTCTAATCCGTAATTGCACGCCTCTAATTGGCCGCCTAAATAGTTCTGTGCAGAGGATTATGGGTCAGGTAGTCCCGGAAAAAATTCATATCCCTGAATGGGTGCGCCTCTCTTTATGCTGGATGACCAATATACAAACCCTCAAATGGGTCTCAGGAGACGAGCCCGCTCTAAATCCAGCACTGTGTCCCCACGTTGGTGGCTCAGTAAAAACCTGCCACATGGCCCCCAAAGGACAAGGGGTTGGTGCTTCTCGGCAGCCGGGTAGCCGCCAATACATTGCTGCTCCACAGGTCCCCTGATGTGTGAGAAGCACTCTGAACACAGCGCAAGGTTTCAAACCTTTATTGTTACAAACCGCAGCTCCCCTCCTGATTTCATTCTCAGCTGTTCCATCAAATAGCCTGACGCGTTTCGAAGTTCGTGTCTTCTTTATCAAAGGCTGATGGAGAAACAAATGCTCAGTCCCAGGCACTTCCTGCTCATATTCTAATCCATAATTGCACTACTCTAATTGGCTGCCTAAAGAGTTCTGTGCAGAGGATTATGGGTCAGGTAGTCCCGGAAAAAATTCATATCCCTGAATGGGTGCGCCTCTCTTTATGCTGGATGACCAATATGCAAACCCTCAAATGGGTCTCAGGAGACGAGCCCGCTCTAAATCCAGCACTGTGCCTCACGTTGGTGGCTCAGTAAATACCTGCCACATGGCCCCCAAAGGACACGGGGTTGGTGCTTCTCGGCAGCCGGGTAGCTCAAATACATTGCTGCTCCACAGGTCCCCTGACGTGAGAGAAGCACTCTGAGCACAGCGCAAGGTTTCAAACCTTTATTGGTACAAACCGCAGCTCCCCTTCTGATTTCATTCTCAGCTGTTCCATCAAATAGCCTGACGCGTTTCGAAGTTCATGTCTTCTTTATCAAAGGCTGATGGAGAAACAAAGGCGCTGTCCCAGGCACTTCCTGCTCATATTCTAATCCATAATTGCACGCCTCTAATTGGCCGCCTAAATAGTTCTGTGCAGAGGATTATGGGTCAGGTAGTCCCGGAAAAAATTCATATCCCTGAATTGGTGCGCCTCTCTTTATCCTGGATGACCAATATACAAACCCTCAAATGGGTCTCAGGAGACGAGCCCGCACTAATTCCTGCACTGTGTCCCCACGTTGGTGGTTCGGTAAATACCTGCCACATTGCCCCCAAAGGACACAGGGTTGGTGCTTCTCGACAGCTGGGTAGCCGCCAATACATTGCTGCTCCACAGGTCCCCTGACGTGTGAGAAGCACTCTGAACACAGCGCAAGGTTTCAAACCTTTATTGGTACAAACCGCAGCTCCCCTCCTGATTTCATTCTCAGCTGTTCCATCAAATAGCCTGACGTGTTTCGAAGTTCGTGTCTTCTTTATCAAAGGCTGATGGAGAAACAAATGCGCAGTCCCAGGCACTTCCTGCTCATATTCTAATCCGTAATTGCACGCCTCTAATTGGCCGCCTAAATAGTTCTGTGCAGAGGATTATGGGTCAGGTAGTCCCGGAAAAAAATCATGTCCCTGAATGGGTGCGCCTCTCTTTATGCTGGATGACCAATATGCAAACCCTCAAATGGGTCTCAGGAGACGAGCCCGCTCTAAATCCAATTCAAGTTACTGGTAAGTACGGTTAAAATTACTTTTCAGGATCAGTACTGGGCTCAAAGATGCAGCACTGAGGTCTCTCCTGATAACAGGTGAGTAAATTGGAATTCGTAGTTCGGCTGATTTTAGAGGAATATTTGCACAATGGTGAAGGAAGGGGTGGGGCCTGAAGTGACATGTCTGCAAACACGCCCTGTGGCGCGTTTTAAGTTGGAGAATTAATTCCTCCTCAATCCCGAGGGTCCCTAGGGGCCAACTGGCCCACCAGATACCTCCAGTATGCGCCAGAGAGCTGCGTTGCAGAGAGGTGTTCAGAGGCCACGCCCCTTTTACAACACTCTGCAACGCAGCTCCGTGGCGCTTACTGGAGGTACCTGGTGGGCTAGTTGGCCCCAGGGACCCTCAGGATTGAAGAGGATTTAATTCCCCATCTTAAAACGCGCCACAGGGCCTGTTTACACACATGTCACCTGAAGCCACGCCCTCCCTTCACCACTGTGCAAACGCGCCCGTGGTGCATTTTAAGTTGGGGGATTAAGTCCCCTTGAATACTGAGGGTCCCTGGAGTCCAACTAGCCCACCATGTACCTCCAAAAGCACCACAGAGCTGCGTTGCAGAGAGGTGTAAAAGGGGCATGGCCTCTGTACACCTGTCTGCAACGCAGCCCCCTGGTGCATACCGGAGGTTCCTGGTGGGCTAGTTGGCCCCCAGGGACCCCCAGTATTCACAATTACTTCCCCTTCTTAAAATGTGCCAGGGGGCGCGTTTGCAGACTGCTGCAGGGAGGGGGCGGGGTCTCCTGCACGATGCCGGTCTTTTTGTGTGCTTTTTCTGCTCAGGGGACCCCTGAGCAGACCTAGGGGTCAGGGTGTTTCTACCCTGCCCCCTTTGTGCGTTTGCGCACTTGTTTCTTGTGGTTTTTTATTAATCGGCGGGATCCGCGCACCCTAAGTGCATCCTGCCGATTTCTTTTTTAAATGCTTTTTCTGCCCAGGGGTCCTTGTGGGACCCCTGAGCAGACCTAGGAGTCAGGGTGTTTCTACCCTGCCCCTTTTTGCATTCTGCGCACTTGTTTTACTGCTTTCTTGTTCCTCGGTTCTACCGAGGAACAAGATGGCTGCCAACACTTCCTGGTTTGGAGTGTTGACAGCCAATTAGCATGCAGCTCGTGGTCGGGAGAGTGCGCGGATCCACCGCGGCCATAGATATCGAAACTTTTATTTTGGATTTTCTCAGCAACTACTGAACGGATTTACACCATTTTTTAAAAGGGTGCTTTCTGAACCAAGCACTACCTTTTTGCCAAATTTGGTGTAATTCCGTTCAGCAGTTTTGCTGTAGCCTTGCATAATGTTTCCTATGGGAAATTGATTTTTCACTCTTATTTTTTGAATTTCTCCGCAACTACTGAACGGATTTACACCATTTAAAAAAAGGTCGCTTTCTGAAGCAAACGCTACCTTTTTGCCAAATTTGGTGTAATTCCGTTCAGCAGTTCGAGGCTGTAGCCGTGGCTAAAATTTCCTATGGGAATTAACATGGAGAAAACATGTTTTGGGACCCCCTTTTTTCTTGGCCCCGCTTGATGAATCACCCCGAAACTTTCAAGACAGGAGCAGACCGGAGCGCCCCACTAGTTTTGAAAATTTTGCGATGATTCGTCAAACGGCGCCAAAGTTATTGGGAATAGAATGTTACGGATTTCCTATGGATAATAGGTCCTAACTATAACTATCTACTGGCGACCGCCAGTAGATAATATATATATATATGTGATCAAGGCCCAGGTGGGGCTGAAACGCGTTATGGTGGAGATGCAGGGCAAATAGTCAATAAACTATTTTTGCACAAAGAACCTTGGGTCCGCGTTCATCCGTCCTTGGTATTGGAGTTGTGGAGATGAAGTCAGCTATATATATATATATATATATATATATATATATATATATATATATATATATATATATATATATATATATATATATATTGATTGATTGATTGATTGATTGATTGCTTGGTGCAGCTTAACTGTTTGGCCTTGACATATATTGCTTCATGCCTATTAACAATATTCCATATCTTTCATGCTGTTCGTAATACTCACAATGTTCATACAATTATTAACACTGGTCTTGATAAAGTTCGTGGAATTAAAGTCTCACAACTCTGTTATAAAGCAAAGGCTATGATTGTTGTCTCTGACGTGATATATTGTTAATTACAACATGAGCAGTACATATTGCATGCCCTGGGGCTGCTCCACGAAGCTGAAGACAGGAAACCGAATTACGACACTCAGCGTTGTTTGATAACTGCCCAGGGGGCTGCTCCCACAGAGCAGTAGAACACCAAGTTTGGCAACTGCCCAGGGGGGCGCTCCCACGGAGCGGTAAAAAACAAGTTCGGCCACCCGGGTCTCGGGCAACAATCGGGCTCGGTTTCTACAACAAAGAAAGATCCTACCTGTGCAGCAGAGTGAGAAAATGTATCCTCAGCAACGTGGATCCAGAAGTGGCAGGAGAAGAAGGAAACTGCTCAGCCGCAACCTCCAAACACTTCAGTGAGACTCAGAATAATCCACACTGGACGGCTGGGCATGGTTGAGTTTTATACCGAGTGCTAAACCAAGATGGCAGCCCTCCAGTCTTGACTACGGGAACTAAGAGGGGACAAAAGACATTATAAAATGTAGA
The DNA here is from genome assembly GCA_963921515.1 of Calotriton arnoldi. Taxonomy (NCBI): domain Eukaryota; kingdom Metazoa; phylum Chordata; class Amphibia; order Caudata; family Salamandridae; genus Calotriton; species Calotriton arnoldi. The sequence continues at coordinate 200,469 of CAWUFW010016868.1, forward strand.
AATGAAATGTCCCTGACAGCAAACAAGCATTGGTAAAAGAAAAATGAACATGCCATATAGGGAAATGATATTAGCAACAAGAGCATAGGCACCTTTAGTCAAGTCAGCAATGTCTCTGACAGAAAACAAGCTTTGGTAAAAGAAAGTGAACATGCTACATAGGTCAATGATATCAGCAACAATAGCACAGGCACCTTAAGTCAAGTCAGCAGCGTTTTGCCTTTGCTATTACTAGATAGAGTGGCTGGTCATGACTAAGAGAATCATGACAGTCCACCCCAACAAAAGCACTGGTACTCCCAATTACACAGGAGCTTCTGGATTTCATGTAGGAAAGGCACGTATAAAACGTGGTGCATGAATAGCGTCACTTGGTTCGCACGAGTCTTCTTCTGGTCCATAGCCTTTCCAGGAAACCAAGTACCATAATTTTCCTTTCGTGCGGTTGCTGTTCTTAATGTTTTGTACTTCATATTCCACCTGATCTCCAATTTGCTTTTGTTATATGTTGTTGCAACCACTGCATAATTGTGGTCATATCTCGTAACCTAGAGTTTAAGTATGGTATGTGTGTCTCATGCTTTGGTAACATCAATGGTGAAACATGTGGATGACATCCATGATTGGCATAAAATGGGGACATGTCTATTGATGTGTGCTTCAAATTATTGTACGCAAATTCGGCTTTCCAGAGCAGATCCACCGAAGACCCATGTGTCTTGAATAGGTAACACCAAACGTATTGTTTGAGTATCTGATTAATTCGCTCTGTTTGGCCATCTGATTCTGGATGGAAACTTGTGGACAGATTGCTTTTGATTTGGAGAGCTGTGCACCATGCTTTTCACACATTGGATGTGAATTGAGCACCCCGATCAGATTTTATGGTTCGTGGCAAGCCATGCAATCTTACGACATGGTGTAATAACAAGGTCACTAGTTGAGTTGCTGTAGGCATCTTATCACAAGCAACAAAATGTGCCATCTTTGATAGTCTGTCAACAACCACTAGGATAGTGATTTTGCCTTGATCTTTTGGTAAGTCAGTAATGAAATCCCCGGATATAGCTTCCCAAATACGTGTTGGAGTTGGAAGAGGTTAAAGCAAAAAAAATGTAGGGCTATGCTCTGTTTTTGCTTGTGCACATGTATCACATTGTTGTACATGCATTATTGTGTCTTTCTTCCAGTTGGGCCACAAGACATTTCTTTGAATAAGGTCTTGAGTTTTGGCAATACCTGGATGTCCTGCTAAGTATTTTTTATGACACCAGTGTAGTACTTGTTTTTGCAACTGTTTCAATGGTACCACTAATAAGTTCCCTTTGAATGGTAAGTCTGCTATTATGGATCTGCTTTTGTCTCTCTGTTGCCAGTCTCTTACCTTCTTTAAGGGCATCCATTGTTTTATGGCTTAAAAGAAGTGCTAAGACATAGTGGCCCCTACAATTTGGTTTGCAGGAATCACGGATGGAGGTGTCTCTGAACCCTGAGGTTGGTCCGACAAGGTATCCGCTTTATTGTTGGCGCTTCCTGCTCTAAAGGTGATAGTGAAATTGAACTCAGCAAAAAACAGCCTCCAATGCAACTGCCATGGAGTCAATGCTCTAGCACACCATACAAATTGAAGGTTTCGATGATTTGTATAGACCGTTATGGTATGCTTTGCCCCTAGTAGATGGTGGCGCCATTCTTTAAAAGCAAGGCGAATAACTAGTAACTCTTTCTCTGCCACAGTATAATGTGTTTCAGCTGTTAAAAACTTTTTGGAAAGAAAGGCAATTGGGTGTAAGTGATTGGTTTGCACATTTTGTTGAGATAAAATGGCGCCTATTGCAGTATCAGAAGCATACGCTTCTACGATGAATGGCTGATTGATATCTGGGTGACTAAGAATCAAAGCTGTTGTAAAAGCCATTTTCAGTGTTTGGAAAACATCATTGGCCTCAGAAGTCCACTGGAATTTTGCACCTTTTTTTAACAATTGGGTCAAAGGAGTCGCTTTGGTGGAAAACTGATTAATAAAGCGCCTGTAGAAATTCGCGAAACCTAAAAAGCGTTGAATGTCTTTTGCTGAGATTGGTTCTGGACAATCTAGATTGGCTTGTACTTTTCTTAGTGCATTGGTTATTCCTTGTGGTGAAATTATGAAGCCTAGGAACTCTGCCTTTTATGTGTAAAATTCACAATTTGATAATTTACAATAGAGACTGTGTTGGCGTAAGGTGTTGAGATGAGCTTACCATGTTTTTCATGCTCCATTACAGAGGTGGAATAAATCAAGAGGTCATCTATGTAAGCAATGACGAACCTATCAAGATATTCTCGAAGGACGTCGTTTACAAAGAACTGAAACACCGCTTGTACGTTGCATAAGCCAAATAGCATTATGCAATATTCAAACAAACTGAAGCGAGTTCGGAAGGCTGTTTTCCATTCGTCTCTTGCTCGAATGCGTACAAGATGGTATGCTCCTCGTAAATCTAACTTCATATAAATGGTTGCTGTTCTTACTTGATCTAAGAGGACAGGGATTAACGGTAGAGGATAGCGATTTATGATTGTAAGGTTGTTCAGTGCACAATAGTCAATGCACACGAATAACTCACTGTTGCTCCCAGGTACGGAGAAAAGAGGAGAAGCAGCCATAGACTTGGATGGTTGAATGAAACCAATCTTAAAGTATTTGTGTAAGTACTCACGCAGATGGTGATTTTCCTGCTCTGAGTGTGAAAATTCTGCTGCACGGGATCTTGGCACCTGGCACTAAGTCTATTTCACAATCATATGCCCGGTGAGAGGGCAGGGTTTCAGCACTTTTTTCACAAAACACATCTCGGAAGTCCTCATACACAGCAGGTAATTCAATATCTTGCTCTGCAGCAGTGGCAATATCATGCACATTAGCTTTAGCTATTGCTTGTTGCAGGGAACAGGGGTCCTTTTTATGAGGTGTTAAACATTCCTTTTGGCACCAATCTGAATTAAAAGTGATACTTCTTTTGGCCCAATCTATAGTAAAGTGTAATATCCTACTTCTTCTTTTCTGTCTTCTCTCTTTCTCTTTTCTCTCATCCTGTCTCTTGCCCTTTAATTCTCTCTATTCCTTTCCTGCCGCTCTCCCTTCTAGAATCTGTTTCCCTTTGAATGTGACATTCGATGTTTGACCTCCGTCCGGAGCAGTTCCTCCTGCTGTGGGACCTGTTACATTGTATACTTGTTGTATTACAATAAAACTTCTCGGATTGGATATTTCATCGACTACGGCCTCCTTCTGCTCCGCTACATTTTGGTACCAGGAGCGGGGTGAAAAGAAAATATTTTTTTTTTTCCCGCAACCGACTTTTAATTTATTCACCCTGCGGTGCTCCACTTCTTCTCAAACTGACTCGGACGCTGCCAGATATCCTCGACAGGACCCACAAGCCTTCAGGTGTGTGCCTTTCATTTATAATTTTATTTTATTCTCGGTCCTCCTTCAAGGCCCCAACTGTCTTCAGCAAGCGAGCACCCACCTGCACAAGACTCTTTTATTTTGCTGCTTGTGCTTCCACGCGCCATTCATGCACGTAATTACTCTATGACGCTTTGTTGGTTGCCGCAGCAACTCTACCTTGCTTTCACATTCCTCGCCTTGCCGTTTCCACAGCAATGCTACAGTAACACTCTGCCTTTCCTGGATTCCTTGCCCGGCACTGCACGTCGCCTTGGCAACGCCCTACTGTGACGTGTACACAGGCTACCAGATCTCTCTCTCTTCGTCAATTTCGGCTGTGGGAGCTCCACTCCAGCTGCGCCACTTGCTGTTTAACTCTTGCCTTCATCTCAGTTGTGGGAGCTCCGCTCCAGCCGCGCCGCCTGCTGTGCTACACTCATTATTTCTTTTCACAACAACTTTTAGGGTATTTTGGTTGTGGGAGCACTGCTCCAACCACATCGTACTCACCCTCTTGGTATTCAACCTATGTTCTACATTCTTTCAAAGTTCTATTCAGCTGTGGTATTCCAGTTGCACCGGCCTCTTCGCCAAGTACTTTTACTGCAGTTTTAACTCTACCTTTTGCATTTTCCTGGCTCTGGGAGCCCTGCTCCAGCTTTTGATTTTGAGTTTTCTTTTCTTCTTCTTATAGAACATCATTCTGTGGGAATTTACCTCCAACTATTACTAGCCATTTATTTTATTGCAGGATAGTTTTTATTACTAATCTCTTTTCTTTCAGGTGTTTGTTATTGTTCTTCTAAATGTCTTCTTCCGACAATGCTCTACATCCTCCTCCATTTCTACAAAAGCCAGGTAAACCTGAAATTCTCTGGAAACAGTGGATTCACATTTTTGAGAATTACCTTATGGTTATTGATGGCTTGGATTACACGCCAGGAAGGAAAAATGCACTTTTGTACAACCATCTTGGCATTGCTGCACAACAGATTTGTGATAATTTACCTCCCATTCCACAGCCACCTGGTGATGGTGTTTGGAAAGTCTACCTTGAAGCCAAAGAGAGACTTAAAAAACAATTCTCAGAAGAGCCTAACATCCTTTTAGAAAGAGATAGGGAGATATTCACAAGGACCTACCGCCGATTTATCCCCACCTTAACCCATCAAAAGTGGAGATAGATTTAACACCCCATTCAAAAGCGGGTGCAAACTGCAGACATCGCCAGTATTCCCGCGACAACTGCCCCAAAATTTAACACCGTGGTGGACACCACCAACTAACCCTAATGAGATGCAGAGTAGGCGTACCCGTGCAAAAACACACGAAAAAACCACAACACCACTTTCACAACGAACTGCCAGATCTGCGAAGCGAACCAAAAACAGGCGATAAGCCACGGTAGCACCAGTGATTTAACACCTGCCTTTTGCTGGTGTTAAGCAGGACGACTACCTGCAGCATGAAAGGAGCCCAGCCAAGAGCCACACCCGAAGACTCACAGATGCCATGGAGACAATGACCGTGCAGCTCCGAGACCCATGAGGGACTCAATACCCACTGCCACCCACACCAGGCCCGCCACCACCCCCAGGACCCATCCCGCCCCCCGGGAACACCACAGAGGCAGCGTACACAAAGACAGCGGACCCACCTGAAATGCACCTGCCACCCAGACCCAACGCCAAAGGAGGACATTGCCCACTACAGGCCCAAAAGGACAACCATCCCCAGCATCCTGACCCACATCCCCCACCTGCTGACGGTACCAACCCAGCGGACTATCTACATCCTTCCGCAGACAAAGCTGCTGGCTGCGCAGCACATGTTGGCCTCTAGTACCATCCAACCCACAACTGCCAGAGTCGGAGGAGTCACACAGCAAGCCCCATACAAGGTCATCACACCTGTCCTGGATGCCAACAACAGCCTGGTACCCCAGCACCTCCACTTCACCCACACTGCGCAGGAGCTGCTGGAGACCAAGCAAGGCCCCTACGCCATATCTGGATTCCCTCACGTGTCAGGGCCAATCAACTGCACACATGTACCCCTCGTGCCCCCTGCCGACACTGCACACAACTACCACAACAGAAAGCACACGCATATCATGATTGTGCAGGCAACAGTGGACCGCCCGGGACTCCTCAACAATGTTGTGGCCAACTCCCCAGGCAGAGTGCATGATTCTCACATCTCCGGACAGTCCAGCATCACCCAGCGCTCCCAGGATGGCACCCATGGAAATGCAGTGCCCGTTGGTAAGACCAAAATGAACACACCACACACTTCCAGCCCACAGTCATGCAACTCACGACACTGGCAATGGGCACGCAGCACAACTACATTCAACACGACACACAACATGCCAACCGACCAGACACGACAACACGACTCCATTGTGAAGCTGGCCTTGCCATGCCCACAACCCAGCCACGGCATGGCACCACAGACACACAATAGCAGGATGCGAGGAGAGGCATGGAGCAGGCATGTGCGAGAGCGGCAAGTGATCAAGGAATGTGAACCCATCCAATGCCAGGTGTGGCGTGGAGGTGCCGGACAGACCACAGAGTGCAAACCACGGAAATGGCCATGTGGAGATCAACTGCTGGTGCATGGAGTGCAGTGGCCAGTGGACGCTACCATGTCCCCACAGGCTGTGGGGCAGAACGTGGAAATGTCGCACATTACGTCCCCCCCTGCATGCGCGTGCGTAGTGGGTTGGACCTGCGTACGCCAGGCCTGCGTAGGGGTGTGAACAAAAACCCTGTCGCACTGGGCGTGGTTCTCATTCGGAATGGACAACGCGTCTGCCAGTGCGGCGGCTCTTGGCCCGCCACAAGTCCTGCGCTGAACACGGTGAGGCCTGCGTCCCTGTGCGCCTGCTGCACCCCTGGCCGCTGGTCCTCCGACCCGTCATGCCGGCCACAGCACACCAACGAGGCTCTACTCACCTGCCTACACCGGCGTGTGTCGATGAGGGCCCACCACGTGCCGGTGCAAGCTCCAAGCACCAGTCCCGCGACCTCTGCAGCCTCCGCAGACCATCACTGGCCCCCCAACGCTGGCCCACATTACTCCTTTCCCATTTACATTCTCCACCTGCGTCCTCCTGGGCCCAGTAGGTCCAACATGTGGAACTGTGTCCTGAGTCTTGAATGGCAGTGACCCCAAGTCTGTGGCAGCAGCCACAGCACCAGACTCCCTTCGATCAGTGAGGCATAATTCCATATCGCAAGCCGGCGACACGTGGTGCCACTAACCCTGTTCAACGCCAGCCGGCGACACGTGGTGCCACTAACCCTGTTCAACGCAAGCCGGCGACACATGGTGCCACTAACCCTGTTCAATGCCAGCCGGCGACATGTGGTGCCAGTAACCCTGTTCAACGCAAGCCGGCAACACGTGGTGCCACTAACCCTGTTCAATGCCAGCCGGCGACACGTGGTGCCACTAACCTGCTCAACGCCAGCCGGCGACACGTGGTGCCACTAACCCTGTTCAACGCAAGCCGGCGACACGTGGATGAGGTCTCAGGCCTACCCTGCGGACCAGTATGTCCCACATCCAGTACTTAGTCGCCAATCATGAATGGTAGAGTCCACACCAGTGAATTCACGGAGAGGAGTAAGAGGAAGATGCGGCTCAGTCCGGAGGAAAGCCGGATCAGAGTCACGGAGGTGATCGAACACTATCAACAACTGACCTGGTGCCATCAACCCTGTTCACCGCAAGTCCGCGTCCCGTGGTGCCACTGAATCTGAACTACGGAGGCCGGTGGGACCATCCAACCTAAGCCGGCGACACTCGGTGAATGGCCCGTGCTGACCGATGCCTCAGGCCAACACTACGGTCCAGTAGGTCACACATGTGGAACTGTGGTATCTTGGGTAAGATGTGGAGGAGTCCACACCATTGGACACGCCTCACGCAGGCGGCATCCCCTAACAGCACTGGTGCCACTAACTCTGTGCGCAATGAGTCATGGGCACTATCTGGTTGGACTTTGGTGGCATCTGAGTCCATGGCCTGGTGGTTTTCTGCATCTTCATCTGGCTGGACCGGACTTGGTGTCCGACATGTGTCTGGTCCATTCATCTCCACCATAGTGACTGTTTCAGCGTGGTTCTGCCCTCTGCATAATGCCCTGGGGGCACACCTTCCACTGTCCACCGAGACACTCCGCAACAAGCCCCTTTGTCATCTACGGAAACCTGCTCTGCACTCGTGACCCTGCCCCAGTGCCCCACAAGTCAGCGGCCCGTGGCGGTAGGCCTGTGCAGGACTCTGTGCATCCGGGGTCACTAACTCTGTGCAGCACAAGTCATGGGGCCTTTATGGTTGAATGGTTGTGTCCTTTACGATGTACACTGTTGTCGATTTCTGACTGCACCAGGCAGCCCTTGCCGGCTGGTGTGCACACACCCCACACACATCCAACACAGGTGTCACTTGATATGTGTGCCTGCTAATAAATGTGGCCGGTTGCACGTGCCCATAGCCATTCACACCATCTGAGCAAGTGTGTCCGTGTGGTCATTGTGTCAGCATGATGGGCACGGCACTGCAACATCACAGTGTGCTATCCTTAGCGGACGATACCATGTCACCTCAGCGTTGGCAGTGACTTTGGACATGTAGCTTCGCCCGAGCCCCCCTGCATGCACAAGCGGCGTGTGCTGGTCCGGCATACGTCAGTTCAGTGCAGGGGTCTGCTGAATCGGCAGGGGGAGCAGGGCATGGCTCGGACCTGGCCTTGGGCAGGATGTGCGGTAAGTGTGTCTCTGCGTTGGGGTGTTGTCGCCACCGGGGTCACAGTAGATGATGTTGCAATGTAGCATGCACCAGGAGGGCGGGCCCGCACAGACAGGGAAATGTAGGCGTGCAAGACCGCTCGGGGTCTTGGCACATGCATGCCAAGTGTTATGTGTATCAGTCCTGCGGCTGCATGAGTCAGTTGCCTAGCCTCATTCGCAGCGTGATCACAGCCAGCCATGGACTGTACACCTGTGTCCGCCCTGTCCGGACCATTGGCCTACACTCACGTGGCCGCACACCTTCAAAGGCCAAGGTGTTGTTGGCATGCCGCTGGACATGCGCGGATAGGCATTACAATGGTGTGCCGTAGGAGTGCACGTGATACAACCGCGCAGGGCACATAAGTGTGGGGGCTTGTGGGAGGGTGGAGCAGCTGTGAGGCAACGTAACACACAGTGAGGCCGCACATGTGCCACGTGCTGGGTATATCATCCATGATTCCCAGGGTTGCAGACATCCCACCACACCCCCGGCAGGCCTCTGTACGTCTCCTAAATGCATGCAGATGGTGAAGTTACTGTAGGGATCAAGGGTCCTTTGTCTGTACTATCAGGCGGTGGCACATCTGCAGCTCCGAGCTGGGACTTGCATGTGGCCAGCACCCCCTGACAGATACGATAGCATTTACTTGCAACTCCCAAACTATGCACTGCCCGACGTGAGACCAACGTGTACACATCCCACACGCAGAAGTCCTTGGTCGTAGTTACCGTGCATGAGATGGCCTTCACACGTACTCCCACCCCACCCCAGGCCTGCACCTGTTGCACACAGACACTGCTCATTGCTCCGACCTGTGCCATTTCATCAAAAGGACTGGCGCAGGGCAAGCCAGTGCCGCTTCAAGCAGAGCCGCTGACGCAATGGCAGACCATCCCGGACACATGCTCGACTCCAGTCACGTGGACCTGCACCGTGCACGTCTGCTGCATGTACTGGGGGCACTGCCGTTGGCAGTGCTGCGGATAAGTTACCGGCTGAGCTTCCGCCTTGTGAACGTCACCTGCGTTCAGCCTGTGTTGCATTGTCGCTCGTGCATATTCGAGTGGACCATGGATGTCTGCCTCTCCAACGTGACTGTAGCTGACCTGGATTTTGACGTATGTGTGCGCCCCCTGTTGGCCCACGACCAGGAGTGTCACCGTGATGCCCGTTTATGGCATGCATGGATGTTTGGCATGCACGCTGGCAACGGGGCCTGGGAGATTGCACGAGTCGTCGTGTGCAGTGAGCACATTGAGCCGCTACCCGATTGGGCTTTGGTGCACATTGGGGATAGGGGTTGGAGTCAGCACATCTGTCCGGGTCAGCTGATGGATTACGTCGATGACATGTCAGATGTGGTGGACAACGATCTCTCATTGGAGATGTTGGCCTACGCTGCTGCACTGGCGTTCATGGACGAGTGACAAAGTACCTGCAGCCACAACTGGATGTGACCCATTGCACGTGTCCCGATGCCTGGTTGCATGTTGGGAATCTGGTCACATGTCCCAAGAGGACAGTGGACATGGCTGCATTGGCCTGGACTCCTGATCCATGTACGGACAACCAACGAGGGTTGGCACTGACTTGTGTTGGTGATGGACTCCCCCGGGGTGGACATGTGCGCTTTCCTAAGTTCCTCATTCAGACATGCGGCTGCATTGGTCTGCATTTCATGGCACTTCTCTTGGCCATACTGACACGCACTTGTTGATAAAGTTTCCGCAGTTTCACTTGTCTCCAACTGTGTTGTGTCTTGATTTGTATGCCAATGTGTGTGTCACGGACTCTCTGGATCCCTGCCATACGTGCATTGCTAGCCCATCAGGGCTGTGGGTTTGTACTTGTGCACTGTCATGTCCCTGTTTCGTGCTTTGCCAGATGCGTATGGCCATTTAGCGGCCACAGACGGGTGCACTTGTGTCCTGTGTTAGGTTGTGAAAATGTTGCTGTTCGTACCACATTGTGTTGGATGTTGGGGTGCTCTGCTTCCTATGTGTGTGTGCTGCATTGTGTGTGAGATGTCCCTTCAGCTCTGCTTTGGCTCACCCTTCACCCTTTTAGGCAGTGTGGTTTTCACTTCTTTGCTTGTTCAGTGGTGTGATATTGCCGGGTTGTGTGACTTGTGCTTTTGGTTGGTGTTGTTACTCTTGAGCATGGTTTGTCTGCAGTTGTGCTGTGCTTAATTGTGCATGTGTGCCATTGTGCCCATCTCCCCCCGTCCCCCCAGTCACTGGTCATTCCTCTCCCTGTTGCTGTGGTGTCTGTTGTTTTGGGCAGTTGCCGGTCCCCGACTCCTGCCACCATCTCCAGACTGATGTGGTGGACACCATTTCCTCCATGTCATCCAGCTCATGGTGTGGCGCTGGACTCCCACCTCGGGTGTGCATTGCTGCCTTCTTGTTGTTGGCGTATTTCTGCTTGTTTGTTCGTTTCGCATCATTCCGGCTGTTCGGGTTTTCTTCCATTGTCCTCCTCCGCTCTCCGGCTGCATTGACCTTGTCCATGATGGCCTGCCATGTACAATGTTTTGTTGCCAATGGGGCTTGTGGGGTTGTATACTGGCTCAGGTTGCCTCCATTGTGCTTGGCTGTTATTTTCTGTTTGGTTTGTCTATTTTTTCCTGCTTTTGTTGTGCTTATTCCCGCCTGCCGTGGGTGTGTCGCGGGCCTGGAGGTGCTTTTCGCAGCTTTCCTCATCATGAAAGGGCTCATCGCATGTTTTTTTGTGTTGTGGATTGTGTTTTTATCTCCGTTGAGGTGGTTGTATTGCGGACATTGGCCGCGTTTTCGGCGGACTCTCGCATGGTACCGCCGTGCTGTGAATTCCTGGTTGACAAGGGGTTATTTTCACGCGAAAGGCTGCGATGTGTAAAGTTGCGTTAACATTTTTTGGAGATGTTTAGCACACGTTCTTGTGAATATACCCCTCAGTTTCTTTAAACGTAAACAAGCCAGTGATGAATCTGTGGAAGAGTACGTAGCTGCCTTACGTGTCTTGGCCTCTACATGTGATTTTCAGAATTCTGTGGATCTTTGTATTAGAGATCAATTCATATTTAACTGTTTTTACAAACAAATGCAAGAAAGGCTTCTTACTTGTCGTAACCCTTCTCTTTTAGAGGCCGTTGATATTGGTAAAAGCATTGAAAGCTCTATTATTTCTTCCCAAGCTATGTCAGGACAAGAAGGACATTCTCCCGTGTGCTATGTATCTGACAATTTGGAGGGCCCACAGATTCTGCTATTAAGTTTAACAAGGAAAGAGGCAAGCGCTTTTGCTTTCGTTGAGGTTCTAAAACCCATATTGACAACTATCCCTCTTGTCCTGCCTTGGTAAAGAAATGTACCAAATGTAAGAAATTAGGGCATTTTCAAGGAGTTTGTAGATCCCAACGCATTTCTGAAAATGTTAGAATCCACAATTTGGATTTGCAAATTCCTTCCACCTCCTCTGGTGACACCACTGTTTCTGACTGCACCAGTAGGTTTTCAAATGTTCTCCTCACCATCGATGAACCATTGAATTCCATAGAGATAGAACGCCCTCTCTGCCAAGCTTTTATTAATGGCAAACCTTTAGAAATCATGGCTGACTCAGGCGCCCCCATCACTGTACTAGCAGATACCACTTTCTTTACACTATGGTCCCATTCCATTACCCTTCAGACTCCAGACATTTCTCCCAAAGCTTTCGGTGAGAAAGACATTGATCTTCTTGGTTTCTTTATTGCTTCTTTACAAATTTTGGGAAGAATCACCAAAACCAAAATTTACATTGCCATTAAAGGTAGGGATTTGGTTGGTTGGAAAGACTTAGCCAAACTAGGCATTATTTTGAAACCCGGCCATAAGGTTCCCATTGTCTTAGGAGATTCCCCTCTTCTTTCGATTGACAACTCCTCCCTCAATGAAGATGACCTTCTTTCCTCTCTCAAAAGCAACTTCTCCTCTGTCTTCAGTAACACCATTGGTACCATTAAAGGATTTGAACATACCATTAGGCTTAAAGCTAATGCAACACCTGTTACACACAAAGTCAGATTCGTCCCATCAATGTCAGGCCTGACCTTAAGAAACTTTTAGAAACTTTAACTAAGGATGGCATTATTGCTGAAACTGACTCCTCTGAATGGTTTCTCCCATTGTTCTTGCTAAAAAGAGGAGTGGCGATCTTCACCTTTGTGTTGATTTGAGGTCTTTGAACCCTAATATAATTGTTGACTGCCACCCTCTTCCTCATATTCAGGAAATGCTTTCTAACATTGGCCATTCCAAATTTTTCTCCACAATTGACCTGCATCCTGCGTACCATCAGATAGCCTTAAGTACTAAATCCCAAGAGCTCACTACTTTTGTTACACAATTTGGAGCTTACAAGTACTTAAGGCTACCCTTTGGTTTGGCTTCTGCAGCCTCAGTTTTTCAAAAAGTCATGGACATTCTTTTCAAGGACATTCCCCATGTTCACACCTTTCAGGATGATATTCTTGTATTCACCAAAACGGAAGATGTACATTTATAAACTTTAAATAAGGTTTTCTCCATTCTTAATGTCAGAGGGGTTACAATTCAACCAGAAAAATGTAAGGGGCATATTATCAAGCCCGATTTCGCCGCTTTATCGGCCGTTTTTGGCCGAAAAGCGGCAAATTAAACATCGCCCTATCATCAAGCACACGCTAACGCGTGTTTCCGTGTGACAGCCGCAGTTTTGAATACGCCTCGCATCGCATCTCTAATGAGATGCAAAGTAGGCGTTCCTCAACTGAATACATGTGAATACCTCCCATAATCAGCTTCTCCATATTTACAAGGAAGCCACAGACCCGCATTGCGATAATGGGAATCGCGCTAAACTCCCATTATCGCCTAATCTAACATCTGCTGGAAACCGGACTTAGCAGTATTCCCTATGGGAGGTGGATTGTATGTTTACATCCACACTCCCATATCAGCGAGTGAACAGTTAACGCTGCTCGCTTATCTCCGTTTATGTGGCGATAAGGGGCTTTTCCACCGCTATCGCTGGATTATATATCGCCCTTGAGTTATGCGTTGATGATAACGCGCTAACTCAGCGATTTAATTTAGCGATAGCCGGCGTTAAGGAAATCAGCGCTAGGCGCCACTCGTTATTGATATGCCCCTTGGTTCTTAGTTGAACAGATTGATTACTTAGGGCACACCATTACCCCTGATGGTATTAAACCTACATTTTGTAATGTGGAAGCTATTGTTAAAGCTTCTCCTCCACTTGATAAGGATGCCTTGAGATCTTTTTTAGGTCTCTGCGAATACTATGCTCGATTTGTTCCTGATTACGCTTCCTATGTTCAACCTTTGAGATCTCTTCTCAAGAAAGGCACAAATTTTCTTTGGACTGACGATATTAACACTGCCTTCACTCTAATTAAGAAACTTGTTATCAATGCTCCCACCTTGAGCCCTTTTGTTCCTGGTCATCAATGTACAGTTACTGAAAGGCCTTGGAGCTGTTTTTGGTCAACAAATTGACAACAAAGACCTTACTGTTGCTTTTGCTTCCAGGAGTTTATCCATCGCTGAAACCAAATATAGTACCATCTAGAGGGAAGCTTTAGCTTGTGTCTGGGCCGTTTATAAATTCAAGACCTATCTCTGGGGCAGTCACTTTGTTATTTACACAGATCACAAACCTCTTGTCTATCTGTTACAGGGTGATGGTTTAGGCAAAGCTTCTGCTCGTCTTGTACGTTTGCTTTCCAAACTACAAGAGTATAATTTAGCAATTAAGTATATACAAGGTGGTAAAAATTTCAGAGCATATTGCCTATCCCGTTTACCTTTACCCTCAACAGATGACCTGGATGACAAATTTGAGTGTGTTGTGGCAACCATTGAGGCTTCTTTCTCTTCTAATGGTGTCAATTCTGAAAAAGAATGGGTTGATGCTTCCTCTCGTGACCCAACTCTTAAAAAAGTTTGTGACTTCATTGTTAAAGGCTGGCCTCCTCTTCGCAATTTACCTCACGATTTGAAACCATTTGCTCAAATTGCTTCTGAGTTATCCCTTGAAAATGACCTGTGCATCAGAAATGGTTGTTTTGTTCCTCCCTCTACCTTAAGGAATAAACTCATTTCTATTGCACATGATGGACATTTGGGTGTCACTGCCACATGTCAGAAGCTTAGAGAAAATTATTGGTGGCCTTCCATGAATACTCAAGTGTCCTCTTTTGTTGATTTGTGCCCTCTATGTATTGTTTCTGACAAGCATTGGAGCACCACGCAAAATCCTCTTCGTCCAATTCCCTTACCGGATAATCCCTGGTCGAAAGTTGCTTTAGATTTCGCTGGTCCTTTCAATCTTTTATCTACCTCTTCAACGTTTTTATTAGTACTCATTGACTATTATTCCAAATGGATTTACTTTTCTTTTGTGGAATCTGCTTCCACTCAGTCTGTTTTGCACTTTCTCAGAAATGTTTTTTCTCTGAAAGGCCCTCCCAAAGAGCTAGTCACTGATAATGGCACTCACTTTGTCTCCACTGCTATGAAACATTTTCTAATACGTTTTGACATCAAACACATACAGATTGCTTTGTATAGCCCTTCGGCCAATGGATTTGTTGAAAGAGGTAATCGCTTCTTAAAAGAAGGTATTTAAACTGCTCTTTCTTCTGATTTGGATTTCAATCTATATCTCAAAGATAAAATTAATGCTTACCACAATTCACCTCATTCTACTACTGGTCTCACCCCCTTCGAATTGTTATGGGGTAGGAAATGTCGCTCTGAACTCCTGCCGTCTTGGCTTGAACGAAATTCTGCTATTTCTGATAATACCATCAACCCTGATTCTTTTTTATGCAACACTGTATCTTTGGCGCAAGATAAACAAAAAACAATATTATGACAATCTGTAACATGTTCATGATAAGGATTTTTCAGTTGGTTCTTGGGTTCTTATCAGGAAACCATCTTTAGTTAAGAAAGGTGAATCTTCTTTTACTCCTCCTTGTAAAATTGAAAAAGTGGGTCAAAGTGCTTGTTTGTAGCAGGATAGGGGGTGGTGGAACAAGGGCAGACTTGTTCTCATTTCTGACTTGCAAGCTGACATCTATAAGAAGACTGCTGTACCATGTCATATAGATGATTCTATTCTTTTTGAGCCTCAAAAAAGTTCTCATGCTTCTGTGATTCATTCCAATGATAAACTTCATGTAAATGATTCAAATGTTTCTCTTCCCATTGTTGATTCCTCCTCCCCTGCACCTGGTGTATTACCTCCAAGAAGGATTTCTAGATTACCAGCACATTATAATGATTTTGTTATGACTTAACTTGTTTTTGTGGGAAGGGAGATGTTGTAATATCCTACTTCTCCTTGTCTGTCTTCTCTCTTTCTCTTTTCTCTCATCCTGTCTCTTGCCCCTTAATTCTCTTTATTCCTTTCCTGCCGCTCTCCCTTCAAGAATCTGTTTCCCTTTGAATGTGGCATTCGATGTTTGACCTCCGTCCGGAGCAGTTCCTCCTGCTGTGGGTCCTGTTACATTGTATACTTGTTGTATTACAATAAAACTTCTCGGATTGGATATTTCATCGACTCGGCCTCCTTTTGTTCCGCTACATAGAGTTATGTTCTGTAAGCCAAGGCATGCCCAGGATAACACCAAAGGGGCATCAATGACATCAAACGATAAAGCATCAATATGTGTATGATCCTGAGTATAACAAGTCATAGTAATTCTGACTGTAGAATGAGTGATTATTTCTGAGGTTAATTGTGTTCCATCAACAGCACGAACCATCTCTGGTTTTTGTTTTGTTTGAACAGGTATTTTTAGTTTTGAGCCAAAAGCTGAGTCAATAAAATTGCGACTGGCTCCAGAATCAGCCATTACCACCGCTGTTTCATCCATTTGATGAAGGATGGTAAAACAGACATTTAAAACTAAATGAGGGACTGAAATTTGAAGAGTTTTAGCCACTGATTGATCAGGAGAGGAAAAAGAAACACTTGAAGAAGTCTCCTGACTGTTCCCCAAGCTCTTTAGTTTCCAACTTTTGTGACTGAGGTATCTCCTGGAGACCTTCCTTGTGGCCGTGCTAAACATTCTTTGACAATATGCCCCTTTTTACTGCATTATAAACAGAGGCCTTTCTTCTGACGGGAATCTTTTTCCTCGGGTGTGAGAGGTTTCCATATGCCCTCTATATCCATGGGTTCTTCGTTATGTATAAATATATATCTAACCACCTACTGGTGGTCGCCAGTAGGTAGCTATAGTTAGGACCTAATTTCCTTAGGAATAGCATTTATCCTTAGGAATCGCCATTATATATATATATATATATATATATATATATATATATATATATATATATTATCTACTGGCGGTCGCCAGTAGATAGTTATAGTTAGGACCTATTTTCCATAGGAAATCCGCAACTTTCTATTTGAAATAACGTTGGCGCCAGTTGACGAATCTTCGCGAAATTTTCCAACTTGTTGGGGCGTTCCGGTCCGCTCCTATCCTGAAAGTCTCGGGGTGATTCGTCAAGCGGGGGCCGAGAAAAAAGGGGGGGCCCAAAACGTGTTTTCCCCATTCATTTTTCCATAGGAACCGTTCATCGCGGCTACAGCCCGAACTGCTGAACGGAATTACACCAAATTTGGCAAAGAGGTAGCTCTTGGTTCAGACTCGTGCCTTTTGCTTAAATGGTGTAAATCCGTTCAGTAGTTCCTGAGAAAATCACAAGTAAAATCACTTATATATCTATGGCCGCGTCGGATCCGCGCACCCTGAGCGCACCCTGCGCGCACCGTCCCGATCACGAGCTGCATGCTAATTGGCTGTCAACTGGCTGTCAACACTCCAAATCAGGAAGTGTTGGCAGCCATTTTGTCCCTCGGTAGAACCGAGGCAGAAGAAACAAGTGTGCAAAACGCACAAAGGGGGCAGGGTAGAAACACCCTGACCCCTAGGTGTGCTCAGGGGTCCCACAAGGACCCCTGGCCAGAAAAGCATTTTTTTAAATCGGCGGGATGCGCTTAGGGTGCGCGGATCCCGCCGATTGAAAATCGAAGCGCGGTCTCCCGCGCTTCGATGCTATTTTGCCACCGGGTGGCCCAAGTCCCGGGGCATGCGGGGGTGGGTTTATATTTTATGTGGGGGCCTCTAAGGCCTCCAAGCCCCGGGGACCACCAACCCCGGGGCTTTAAAAATAAATGGTGCTCGGAGGGCTCTCGCCTCCCGCAGCCCCGGGGACCGCCACCCCAGGGGCTTCTTTTTAATTATTAGTTGTGTGGGGGCTCCAGCCCCCACACGCCCCGGGACTGCCACCTCCCGGGGCACTAAATCTTTAAATATGGGGGTCTGTTACGGACCCCAAGCCCCGGGACCACCACCTCCCCGGGCTTTGCCAATGTTGGGAGGGGGCCGCGCGCCCCCTCCTGGAGCCTGTGGTGGCCCTGGGGACCGCCACCTCCCAGGGCCGGCTCCTGCAGTGTCCCGGGGTGCATACCCCCGGGACACTGTAGTTTGCTATGACAGGACGGAGCCTCGCAGCTCCCGTCCTGTCATAGCAAACTGCTTTGGATTTTGGAAGAGAGAGCAGGGAAACCTGCTCTCTCTTCCAAAATTCAAAGCAAATTCCTTTTCCACACAGGGAGCTGCATGTTAGCAGCTCCCCATGTGGAAAAGCAATGCCGGCTCCCGCAGGATGCGGGAAGCTGGCGGGACCGTGGGGGTATTGGGGACCCCCCCACGGTCCCCAACGGAGAGGGCCAGCCCCGGGGGATGGGGTCCCCGGGGCTACAAATGGCCCAGGAGGGGGGCCACGCGGCCCCCTCCCCAAAATGAAAAAAAAAAATTCAAAAGAAATAAAGGCCGGCCCCGGGGGATGGGGTCCCCGGGGCCAGTAGAGGCCTCAGGAGGGGGCCACGCAGCCCCCTCCATAAAAAAAAGAAAATCTGGCCATGCCCCAGGGGATGGGGTCCCCGGGGCCGGAATTGGCCACGGCAGGGGGCCCACGCGGCCCCCTTCCCGTTCATTTTTTTTTTTTACATTAAAAAGGGTCAGGCCCTCGGGGATGGGGTCCCCAGGGCCCAACAAAAGTAAAAAGAAGGGGGGCCACACAGCCCCCCTTCCAAAAAACAAAAAAACACGCGATCATGCCGAGGACCCGCCGCCTCCCAGCACCACTCTGCAAACGGGCCCTGTGGTAACACTCTGCAAACGGGCCCTGTGGTGCGTTTTAAGTTGGGAAATGAATTCCCCTTCAAGACTGGGGGTCCCTGGGGCCAACTAGCCCACCAGGTACCTCCAGTAAGCGCCACAGGGCTGGGTTGCAGAGAGGTGGTCCAGGCCACGCCCCTTTTACAACTCTCTGCAACGCAGCTCTGTGGCGCTTTTTGGAGGTACATGGTGGGCTACTTGGATTCCAGGGACCCTCAGGATTCAAGGGGAGTTAATCCCCAACTTAAAACGTGCCACGGGCGCGTTTGCACAGTGGTGAAGGGAGGGGCGGGGCTTCAGGTGACATGTGTGTAAAAGGCCCTGTGGCGTGTTTTAAGTTGAGGAATTAATTCCTCTTCAATCCTGAGGTCCCTGGGGGCCAACTAGCCCACCAGGTACCTCCAGTAAGCGCCACAGAGCTACGTTGCAGAGTGTTGTAAAAGGGGCGTGGCCTCTGAACACCTCTCTGCAACACAGCTCTCTGGCGCATACTGGAGGTACCTGGTGGGCTAGTTGGCCCCTAGGGACCCTCGGGATTGAGGAGGAATTAATTCTCCAACTTAAAACGCTCCACAGGGCGTGTTTGCAGACATGTCACCTCAGGCCCCACCCCCTTCCTTCACCATTGTGCAAATATTCCTCTAAAATCAGCCGAACTACGAATTCCGATTTACTCACCTGTTATCAGGAGAGACCTCAGTGCTGCATCTTTGAGCCCCGTACTGATCCTGAAAAGTAATTTTAACCGTACTTACCAGTAACTTGAATTTTCTTCCATAGTCTAACATTGACTGGTTTCACTTGGAAATTCTTCTAAGTGTGGAGTTTTGGAACTTTATAATATTCCTCTAAAATCAGCTGAACTACGAATTCCGATTTACTCACCTGTTATCAGGAGAGACCTCAGTGCTGCATCTTTAAGCCCAGTACTGATCCTGAAAAGTAATTTTAACCGTACTTACCAGTAACTTGAATTTCCTTCCATAGGATATCATTGCCTGCTTTTTGCTGAAAAAGTTTCTAAGTGTCGATTTTTGAAACATACAAATATTCCTCTAAAATCAGCAGAACTACGAATTCCGATTTACTCGCCTGTTGACAGGAGAGACCTCAGTGCTGCATATGTGAAAAAGTTTCTAAGTGTCAACTTTTAAAATACAATAATATTCCTTAAAAATCACTACTGTAACCAAAACGCTTTTACTCAACTGTTTACAGGAGATGTCCCAGGACTGAATCTAGGATCCAGTCCTGTGGTTAGAAAAGTAATCCATAAAGTAACTAATTGCATTTAACTAGAAATTCACATTGAGCTCAATGTTGCATTGTGTTTGAAATTGTGTTGCCCATTGCAACAACTGTAACTACTGTACTTAAAAGTCTATTGCCTATTTGCAAAGTATTTAAACTAAAGTAATTCATTCTGAGAAAGTATATTTTGTAATGTAATGTATAATGTAATTACAATGTAATTTAAAAAATAAAATATGTAAAAATAAATAGATTAAAAAATGTAGTAAATCAGTATCAAAAAAATAAATATAACAATTAATACATTTAAAAATTGTCATTTACAAAACCTTTGAAATTCACTGGAAAAAACCATAGGTTTCAGGCACGTTATAGTTAGAATTTAGCATTTAAAAAACCTTACAAATTCACTGAAAAAACCATAGGTTTTAGGGACAGTTATAGTTAGTTGGACATTGCACTCGTACAAAACCTGTGAAATTCCCCCGTTGTAGTTAGTTCAGCTAACTATAACTCGCGCCCCCGCAATGCACTGCTGATGACGTCACATATTACATCACTCATGACATGGTCAGTGACATCACTGATGACATCACTGATGACATCTCAAATGACATCACTGATGACATCATCCTCGTGATAATCTGATGCACCTCCTCACACCCTAATATAACCTTTGATACACCCACTCTAAATTACAGACTGCCATTCGCAAAACCATAGACACTCCAACACCAATAACTACATACACACTCACTGATTCTTAGGTCTACACACACATCCACTCACTCACCCGTACAGTCACTCATACTTACGGTCACTCAGTACAGGACTATCATATGCACTCATACACCTATATAGACACTCACACACCACCACTCATCCATAGAGGTACTCACACACCTAGTCAGTCATGCAAATAATTAATCACACTGCCATTTACTCACCTATACAGTTATACACACACCAGCTCACTTACTCATACAAATAGTAGCACATTCTTACGCTCTTATACAATCACTGATACAAGTACACACTCATCCATACAGCCACTCTCACAATCACACACTCTCACTTATAGCCATTTATATACTCCAACACACATATATACTGCCTTTCACATATGTAGTTACTCACACTTGTACCACTGAGATATACATTCACTCACTAACACACCCATACACACACTCACCCACCCATACAGTCCATCAGAGATGCACTCTTGAAACCATGCACCCAGTGAATCACCCACTCACACATCTATGCACAGAGTCACACACACCCCACCCACACAAACGCTCAGGCTCCCATACAGATACTCACACAACCAATCAAATAACCCATGTAGACACTCATGTAGCTATTCATAAACCCATGCAGCCACTTACACACCAACAGGTAGACGGATACAGACATTCACACAGTTTAGTCACTAACCCATGCATTCAGTAAGACACGTTTAATCACTCACTTATAGAGTCAGTCACGCACCTACTAAATCATCCATTCAGACATTTATACACCCACTCATTCTTCAATACGCCTTTCCCTATATATATTAAACATATTTAAACTTTACAGAAACACACAGTCACTGGATGATGTCATCAGTGATGTCAACAGTGATGTCATTTGTGATGTCATCAGTGATGTCATCAGTGATGTCACTGACCATGTCATGAGTGATGTAATATGTGACGTCATCAGCAATGCATTGCGGGGGCGCGAGTTATAGTTAGCTGAACTAACTATAACGGGGGAATTTCACGGGTTTTGTATGAGTGCAATGTCCAACTAACTATAACTGCCCCTAAAACCTATGGTTTTTTCAGTGAATTTGTAAGGTTTTTTAAATGCTAATTTCTAACTATAACGTGCCTGAAACCTATGGTTTTTTTCAGTGAATTTATATATATATATATATATATATATATATATATAATATATATAATGGCTTTTTGGAGACTTACATTTACTCTGGGGATGTTTTGACCATTTTTTTAAAAAATATATGTATTTTAAAATGCAGACTTTTTTCCTTAAAGTAAAAAGGGTTGTTTTTAGAAAAAATTACTACCTGGGTCAAATGGCTACCTTTTTTTTCATAGGGGAAGGGGTTCCAATGGAACCCCTTCTCTTTTGCAAATGATTTGTCCCCATAACTTGGTGGTCAGTAAATATTCAATGCTTTTCGACTGCTATTTCGGTCTTATATCATTGATACATGGATTGGAAATGCTAATAAAATGGGAGGCCAGCTTCACATCCCTTCCATGTAGTGATTTTTTAAACCATTTTTATAGCCATTTTAGGAGTCAGGAAAAGTATCCGACTCCTAAAATAGGTTTAGTACATTGCAAAAAGCATTTTTGTCTCAGTACCAGGTATCCATATTGTGGTCACAAACTCTGAATGGGAGCATTTTCAACCTCAAAAATGCTTAGTACATCAGCACCTATGCTCTCCCTTTGTTACTAAGCTGTGGTTGCCCATTATCTCCCAGGCTCCACTCCTTGTAACGGTGTTCTCCTAGAGGTAACCAATGCCTAAATACCTGATTTTTCAAACAACATGCCAGTGGGGTAATTTTTCCATCAACCGGGCATTTTAAAAACTATATTACAGAAATAAGTAAGGCTTTAATCTAGGCAAGAAGACCTGGGGCTCATAGAAAAATAAGGAAGCAATATTCGGGACTTAGGCATCTCTTACAAAGACAAACAAAGCCAGCCGTATTTAAACTCCGCACTGAACAAACCAAGCTTGAAACATATTTTGTCATTCAGACTCATAGTTTTGCCACTAAAAGATATAAACGCCCACTGGAAACCTCTTGAGAAGGTCTCCTCTTGCCATCAGTATGACGAAACCTTGGCTCACTTAGTCAGTATCTGTCAAAACTTGATGCAATCACCCTCCACTTTATTAAAACCACTGTTTTTAAAATACGGCACCGCACTTGCTCAGAAGCAATGGAACTTCTTTTTAATCTGGACACCCCAATGGAACTGGCAAGGCAAGCAAAATTTGCATGACAATTGCAAGGACTCATAAGTAAAGCCCTAGTCTAGATGAAAGACGGAAAGTCAATATCGCGGTTATATATTGAATCTTACAGGTTATATATATATAAATATGTATATATATATATATATATATATATATATATATATATATATATTATCTACTGGCGGTCGCCAGTAGATAGTTATAGTTAGGACCTATTATCCATAGGAAATCCGCGACATTCTATTTGAAATAACGTTGGCGCCGGTTGACGAATCTTCGCGAAAGTTTCCAACTTGTTGGGGCGCTACGCTCCGCTCCTACCCTGAAAGTCTCGGGTTGATTCGTCAAGCGGGGGCCGAGAAAAAAGGGGGGTCCCAAAACGCGTTTTCCCCATTCATTTTTCCATAGGAACCTTTAGTCGCAGCTACAGCCCGAACTACTGAACGGAATTACACCAAATTTGGCAAAGAGGTAGCCCTTGGTTCAGACTGGTGCCTTTTGCTTAAATGGTGTAAATCCGTTCAGTAGTTCCTGAGAAATTCACAAGTAAAGTCACATATATATCTATGGCCGAGTAGGGTCCGCATACCCTCCCGATCACGAGCTGCATGCTAATTGGCTGTCAGCTGGCTGTCAACATTCCGATTCAGGAAGTGTTGGCAGCCATTTTGTCCCTCGGTAGAACAGAGGGACAGAAACAAGTGCGCAAAGCGCAAAAAGGGGGAAGGGTAGAAACACCCTGACCCCCTATGTCTGCTCAGGGGGTCCCACAAGGACCCCCTGGGCAGAAAAAAGCATTTATTTTTTTTTTTAAATCGGCAGAATGTGCTCAGGGTGCGCGGATCCTGCCGAAAAAAAAAAACATTTGCCCCTGGGTGGGCCAAGTCCCGGGGGCATGGTGGGGGGTTACATTTATGTATGGGGGCCTCTAAGGGCCCCCAAGCCCCGGGGACCGCCACCCCCGGGGCTTTAACAAAAATGGTGCGGGAGGGCTCTTTGCCCTCCCGCTGCCCCGGGACCGCCACCTCCCCGGGGCTTCTGTTTTATTTTTTAACCTTTGTGGGGGCTCCAGCCCCCACACGCCCGGGACCGCCACCTCCCCGGGCACTAAAAATTAAAAATGGGGGTCCATTTTGGACTCCCGAAGCCCCGGGACCACCACCTCCCGGGGCTTTGAAATGGTTGGGAGGGGGCCGCGCGGCCCCCTCCTGGAGCCAGTGATGGCCCTGGGGACCGCCACCCCCAGGGCCGGCTCCTGCAGTGTCCCGGGTGCCTACCCCGGGACACTGTAGTTTGCAATGGCAGGACGGAGCCTCGCGGCTCCCGTCCTGTCATTGCAAACTTGCTTGGATATTGGAAGAGAGAGCAGGAAACCTGCTCTCGCTCCAATATCCAAAGCTGATTGCTTTCCACATGGGGAGCAGCATGTTAGCTGCTCCCCATGTGGAAAGCAATGCCGGCTCGCGCAGGAGGCGGGGAGCCGGCTGGGACTGTGGGGGATTGGTGACCCCCACAGTCCCCAACCAGAGGCCAGGCCCCGGGGATGGGGTCCCCGGGGCCATAAGTGGCCAGGGAGGGGGGCCACGCAGCCCCCCTCCCCACATTTTAAAAAAAGGAAAAAAAAGAAAAAAAAAAGCCACGCAGCCCCCCTCCAAATAAAAAAATCAAAAAATCAAGGCCATGCCCCGGGGATGGGGTCCCGGGGCCAATACAGGCCCAGGGAAGGGGGCCACGCGGCCCCCTTCCCGTTTATATTTTTTAAAATTAAAAAAATAAATAAAATGCTCAGGCCCCGGGGATGCGGTCCCCAGGGCCAAAAGTGGGCAAGGGAAGGGGGCCACGCAGCCCCCTCCCATTAAAAAAAAAAATAGAAAAAAAAACGACCGGCATCGTGCCGGAGGCCCCGCCCCTCCCTGCAGTACTCTGCAAACGCGCCCTGGCGCGTTTGCAGAGGGGAACAATCCCCTTGAATACTGGGGGTCCCTGGGGACAACTAGCCCACCAGGAACCTCCAGTATGCGCTAGGGCTGCGTTGCAGAGAGGTGTACAGAGGCCACGCCCCTTTTACACCTCTCTGCAACGCAGCTCTGTGGCGCTTTGGAGGTATATGGTGGGCTAGTTGGACTCCAGGAACCCTCAGGATTCAAGGGACTTAATCCCCCAACTTAAAACGCGCCACGGGGCGCGTTTGCACAGTGGTGAAGGGAGGGGCGGGGCTTCAGGTGACATGTGTGCAAACAGGCCCCATGGCGCGTTTTAAGATGGGGAATAAATTCCTTTTCAATCCTGAGGGTCCCTAGGGGCCAACTAGCCCACCAGATACCTCCAGTAAGCGCCACGGAGCTGCGTTGCAGAGTGTTGTAAAAGGGCATGGCCTCTGAACACCTCTCTGCAACGCAGCCCCTGGCGCATACTGGAGGTACCTGGTGGGCTAGTTGGCCCCTAGGGACCCTCGGGATTGAGGAGGAATTAATTGTCCAACTTAAAACGCGCCACAGGGCGTGTTTGCAGACATGTCACCTTAGGTCCCACCCCTTCCTTCACCATTGTGCAAATATTCCTCTAAAATCAGCCGAACTACGAATTCCGATTTACTCACCTGTTATCAGGAGAGACCTCAGTGCTGCATCTTTGAGCCCAGTACTGATCCTGAAAAGTAATTCTAACCGTACTTACCAGTAACTTGAATTTCCTTCCATAGGATATCATTGCCTGCTTTTTGCTGAAAAAGTTTCTGTGTCGATTTTTGAAACATACAAATATTCCTCTAAAATCAGCCGAAATACGAATTTCGATTTACTCACCTGTTATCAGGAGAGACCTCATTGCTGCATCTTTCAGCCCAGTACTGGTCCTGAAAAGTATTTTTAACCGTACTTACCAGTAACTTGAATTTCCTTCCATAGGCTAACATTGACTGGTTTCACTTGGAAATTCTTCTAAGTGTGGAGTTATGGAACTTTATAATATTCCTCTAAAATCAGCCGAAATACGAATTCCGATTTACTCACCTGTTATCAGGAGAGAACCCAGTGCTGCATCTTTTAGCCCAGCACTGACCCTGAAAAGTAATTCTAACCGTACTTACCAGTAACCTGAATTTCCTTCCATAGGAATCCATTGTCTGGTTTTCAGCAGAAAAGTTTCAAAGTGTCGATTTTCACAAACTACAAATATTCCTTAAAAATCGCATGTGTGACTTAAACGCATTCTTTCAACTGTTTACAGGAGATGCACCAGTGCTGGTTCCAGGATCCACCACTGAGTAAGAAAAAGTAACGATAACATTACTTACCTGCTAAGTGAATTTCCTCCCATAGGATAACATTGGTGATTCTATATGAAAAAGTTTCTGTGTCAACTTTTAAAATACAATAATATTCCTTAAAAATCACTACTGTAACCAAAACGCTTTTACTCAACTGTTTACAGGAGATGTCCCAGGACTGAATCTAGGATCCAGTCCTGTGGTTAGAAAAGTAATCCATAAAGTAACTAATTGCATTTAGCTAGAAATTCACATTGAGCTCAATGTTGCTTTGTTTTTGAAATTGTGTTGCCCATTGCAACAACTGTAACTACTGTACTTAAAAGTCTATTGCCTATTTGCAAAGTATTTAAACTAAAGTAATTCATTCTGAGAAAGTATATTTTGTAATGTAATGTATAATGTAATTACAATGTAATTTAAAAAATAAAATATCTAAAAATAAATAGTTTAAAAAAATGTTGTAAATCAGTATCAAAAAAATAAATATAACAATTAATACATTTAAAAATTGTCATTTACAAAACCTTTGAAATTCACTGAAAAAACCATAGGTTTCAGACACGTTATAGTTAGGAATTAGCATTTAAAAAACGTTTGAAATTCACTGAAAAAACCATAGGTTTCAGACATCTTATAGTTAGGAATTAGCATTTAAAAACCTTTGAAATTCACTGAAAAAACCATAGGTTTCAGGCACGTTATAGTTAGAAATTAGCATTTAAAAACCTTAGAAATTCACTGAAAAACCATAAGGTTTTAGGGACAGTTATAGTTAGTTGGACATTGCACTCGTACAAAACCCGTGAAATTCCCCCGTTATAGTTAGTTCAGGTAACTATAACTCGCGCCCCGCAATGCACTGCTGATGACGTCACATATTACATCACTCATGACATGGTCAGTGACATCACTGATGACATCACTGATGACATCTAAAATGACATCACTGATGACATCATCCATGTGAGAATTTAATGCACCTCCTCACACCCTAATATAACCTTTGATACACCCACTCTAAATTACAGACTGCCATTCTCAAAACCATAGACACTCCAACACCAATAACTACATACCCACTCACTGATTCTTAGGTCTACACACACACATCCACTCACTCACCCGTACAGTCACTCATACTTATGGTCACTCAGTACAGGACTATCATATGCACTCATACTCCTATATAGACACTCAAACACCGCCACTCATCCATATAGGTACTCACACACCTAGTCAGTCATGCAAATAATTAAACGCACTGCCATTTACTCACCTATACAGTTATACACACACCAGCTCACTTACTCATACAAATACTAGCACATTCTTACGCTCTTATACAATCACTGATACAAGCACACACTCATCCATACAGTCACTCTCACAATCACACACTCTCGCTTATAGCTATTTATATACTCCAACACACATATATACTGCCTTTCACATATGTAGTTACTCACACATGTACCACTGGGACATACATTCACTCACTAACACACTCTTACACACACTTACCCACCCATACAGTCTATCACAGATGCACTCTTGAAACCATCCACCCAGTGAATCACCCACTCACACATCTATGCACAGAGTCGCACACACCCCACCCACACAAACACTCAGGCACCCATACAGATACTCAGACAACCAATCAATAACTCATATAGACACTCATGTAGCTATTCACAAACCCATGCACCACTTACACATCAACAGACAGATGGATACAGACATTCACCCAGTTTAGTCACTAACCCATGCATTCAGTAAGATACGTTTAATCACTCACTTATCGAGTTAGTCACGCACCTACTAAATCATCCATACAGACACTTATACACCCACTCATTCTTCAATACGCCTTTCCCTATATATATTAAAAATATTTAAACTTTACAGAAACACACAGTCACTGGATGATGTCATCAGTGATGTCATCAGTGATGTCACTGACCATGTCATGAGTGATGTAATATGTGACGTCATCAGCAGTGCATTGCGAGGCGCGAGTTATAGTTACCTGAACTAACTATAACGGGGGAATTTCATGGGTTTTGTACGAGTGCAATGTCCAACTAACTATAACTGTCCCTAAAACCTTATGGTTTTTTCAGTGAATATATATATACATATATTTTTTATTTTTTTTATTTTAATCTCAGTGCTTGGAAATCAACCTAATTACATGATATGTCGATGTTTTTACTAAGAACTAATAATGCTCTTCAAAGGTTATAATGCGCACGATTTAGTAACAATTTTTAATAATTGAAACAAATAAAACGTTATCATTCATTCATTCATAAAGCATGTCCTAGCTCCAGGAACGTTTGCATACATTCTTCATCCCAAAGGCACTTGTCAGAGATGTCATTGTGTGCCAGTCTTTGTAGATGCTGTGCAATGATGGATACTTTCGGAATCCACTGGCATCACTATCCAACCATACCCAGAAAAATCCTCACTTCTCTCTGTGTGGTTGGTGGGTTCATTCTCAAAATTGCAGATCTGCAATCTTTAGACACCTTCCTAATGCCCTTCTGAATTTGATTCCCCAAATAAATATCTTCTCTCGGACAATATTGCATCTTTGTCATGGAAAGCTTATGCCCAATTTCAGCCAGTTGATTTAATAAGGCAATGTTGTTCAACTTACAGGCCTGTTTTGTTTTTGCTGCAATCATCAAATCATCATTGTATTGAACGAATATTGAGCAATAAGGCCATTTTTACGATTCTAGATCTTTTTGAGTATTTAGGACAACATTAAAGGTCTTTCTCTATACGCATGTGGGACTCTAGCCCGAATGCAGGGCTCTATCTTGAAATGCAAATGCAAAAAGATATTTGCTATCTTCATGAAGAGGAATGGAGGACAATACTGAGCACAAATCAACCACTGTGACCTCTTCTGCATCTACTGGAATTTTAAACAAAGGGACAGATGCCCAAAGCCTTTTTGTTGTTGCAAATGGACTGATTTACATAATTGAGTCATTTGCCACCACATAAAAAGCATTTTTGTGACATATCAAACCTAAATTACGATTCGTTAACATGTTAACGAATAGCAATATGGGCTTGAGACCAAATACTAATTCGGTATTTGGAGGGCCGTGTTTTGGGCGTCCCTCCCAATTATCAAATTGCAGTGGTATGTATTAATGTTATGCGACTGAATTCCAGTCACAAAACATTACTATTTTACCACCTCCTCAAAAGAGGTAGTAAACCATTCACAAATGGGAAGGGGGTCACCGCCTGGCCACTGCCTACTCTTAAAAAAATAAAAGTCAAACATTTCATTTTTTTAAATGAAATGCTTCTCATTTTTCTTAAAGGAAAATAGGCTGTGTTTCAGTAAAAGCAGATTGCTCTATTTAAAAGCAATTACAGACATGGTGGTCTTCTGACCCCAGCGGGCCAACATCATTGTGATGGCTATCTTTCCTAATGGTTTGCAAACTATGCCTTACCTCAATGATATTAATGAGGTTGATTTGTGACCCACTAGGAATCAGAATTTCCAAATAAATTTTAATACATTAAGAATAGTGGTTTCTTAATTGTGATTCAGGGATAATCACAGTTTAGAAATCTGAATATCCAATGTTAGGACATCGGGCACAGAATTGCTGCAGGATTCGGTACCACTGCGCTCCATGGAACTATAGTCTAGTTGATCTTTTCCAAATCTTGGACTACCCTCTGTTTCCCAATCAATTTGCGAAGCCAATTATAGGTGAGTTGCATGGACCTCCCAAAATCTCTTTTAAAATGCCTTGTTGCACCATGTTTTCAATCATGGGTGTAATCCCTTCATCATCTTCCCACGAAAGTTCATATTAGGGAATGTGTGAAACTAGGGGTGGATGATAAATACCACCCTGCCAACAGCGTTCATGTAGTTTTTCCCACTCCGCTTACCGCTTTTAACACGGAGTTCTGGCAAAACTCCACCAACCACCACGTGGCAGAGTTTTTCTCATGTGCGGCTCGCCTACATTAAGCTGGCAAGCATGAGCGAGAATTGCCATACCCTAGCATGGTTTTTGTGTGATAGGATGACACCCAGCTACATTTTCTCAACAAGTGCAGTCGTGGGCTGTGGTGACTGTTCGCGATGAGAAAGTTGTCGCTCGATTGGAAAATCTACTCGAGTCGCAGCAAGAAGCAGTACCCTCCGGCATGCTGTGCGGTGTCATTCACACTAATTTTGCAGTGCAGAGAAAGCTCCTGGCACAAAAAAATCAGTGCTATATGCCGATTCCGCCCACTCGCGGAACTCCCCAGAATCTGACGCAGGTTTTATGTAACTCCTCAAGTTCCACTTGCCCCCAGTGTAAACACTGGGAAGAGTCGGCGATGTGGCGAGGGCAAGGTAAGCAGTTTTATTGGTTTATTTATTTATTTTCCCTATTCCGTTGTGTGTCTCTTACACCCCCCCACCCCACTGAGCTTACCTGCACGGGCCACCACTGTAGGTTTAACTTCTCCTTCTATAAATGGGCCATTCTAGTCTACATCTAGCACTGTCTCAAGCATAAAATCCTCCTCCTCCCCTCAGGCACCATCAATGTATCTGATTGGGTCCATAAGGAACTCTGAGTATAGTTGCAAATTGTGGAAAATGGTCACTAATTACTCATTGTTTCATTTGAGGTTGAGCAACATTTTGCTGAAATTTAAAATTATATGGAAATTTCATTACAATATTCTGCATTTGAGGTTGTAAAACTGGAGCTGAAGGCATACTTCCATTGAACTCCCTTGTAGTCTGCATGTTTTGAACAGGTGCCCGGAAGGCTGGGTCCATTGACTGTAACGTCCCATTCTGTGCCATTGGTAGCATGTTTTATTGATGGGATTCATTTGGGGCATCATTTATGTTCCAGTTGAAAATTGTTTACATGAAATCTATAATTTCATTTCCAATGCCCATCTTTACCACAAATGTGACAAACTCAAGGTTTCACCAGAACATTGTTAGCATTGTTATTACAATCTCTACTTCTACCTCGAGAACTATTTCCACCACCTCTCGTAGGATCTGAAACTGTGTCTGTGCCATCCTCAAATTCTTTTTAGTAGATTTCTTTTTCAGCTCACAATAATCAATAGAAAATTTCACATAGGCGAGAACCTCATCCAGCTATTTTGCTTGTCAACACATCACACTATCCTGAATCTGTGCACTACACAACATCAGATGCAAATGCAGCACAAAAGCTAAAACAAATTCAGATGCTCATTCATTTCACTGTGTGGTCTGTAAATACTGCATTA
Organism: Calotriton arnoldi; assembly: GCA_963921515.1. Classification (NCBI taxonomy): domain Eukaryota; kingdom Metazoa; phylum Chordata; class Amphibia; order Caudata; family Salamandridae; genus Calotriton; species Calotriton arnoldi. The sequence continues at coordinate 231,762 of CAWUFW010016868.1, forward strand.
ATCCCTCATATGCATTAACTGACTCATCTGCATTTGGTGTAGATTTCAACATTTTTTACCAATTAACCTGTTTTGATGGAACCTTTCCTTTCAAATGTTCAATTACTTAAGCACATTGTTGCATGACAATTAGTGAGGGACTTGTAACTAGGACCATCTCAATGTGGTTCTTCCTCTGGCCCTTTTACAGTATGTTTACAATCATTCCATAAATCCTTAGGCACGATAAATAAAAATAATGCATCCAAATGTTCCTAAAAGCACTTTTAAAATAATCACACTATTATCCATGTCTGTGTACCATTTGTTGGTTCCTCTCTAAGTTTCGGAAAACCCTTTGTAAAAGTCTAAAGAGTCTGTCTACTCTAAGATACATTCACATAAGCTTCTCCACCCCTTGCTCTCAGTGGGAATTTTCTTTCAGCAACTTTACATTCAGAATCACTTGTGACTTTTTTATTTTGTCTGTGGCTTTTTAGTCTAGTCAACTTTGTGATTTATCACATTCTCCCATTCTCCCATTCTGCCATTCCATAATTTCTCTGAAATTTGCTCTTAATTGTACAATACTTTGTTTTTGTAATTCAGATTTTGTCATTCTTATTTTATAACATTTCCAAACTCTTTTTAATGCAGATTTACTCCCATTACTTCAACCATTCTTTCAGGTTTTTCATAAGCACAAGCATGCTTCCTTCTTCCAAATTCAAAAAGACCAATTGATCAAAAGCCTTTTTTGAATTTTACCTTGATAAATATCTGGATCTAAAATTCTTCTAAATCTACTCTATGTTTTAAAGCATTACTTTCCAAAACCCAAGTCTCATTTTTTGATGATTCACCAGCCTCTCTATCATCTTCCCTTTTACATGATTCACTCAACTCAGGGTCTTGAATTTAAACTAGATCCTCATTATAAGTAGGTGGTCTCGTCACACTCAATAAGTCATCCATTTATTCATAAAAGGGGGGAGGGAGCACACTGCCTGGCATACCAGCCCACAATTCACTGAAATGTATTGTAGTAAATGCAGTGCATGGTAACACTCACTTCAGTTGGAAGTTGTTAGTTTTCACCTTTGTTGGTGCAGCCAGTGTGGTGTATCTCTGCAAGTGTTTCAAGATGTTTTTCCTTCTGCAGTAGAGAGTAACACTTTAAATATGGAGTTTCTGGCAATGCCGTTCACAGTCTTCTCAGGTTTCTGTACTGCCCCCAAAACATAGGTACATCCAATGAGCTCATCAGCCCAATTACTCAGCAAGGAGGCAATCAAAACAAGGGGTTGGAGCACACTGACTGACATACAAGCACACAGTTCACCCAAAGGCATTGTGGCAGCTTCAATTAAAGTCTTTAGGATTCACAATTAATGGTGTAACTATAAAATCATCCCCTTTCTCAGAATCACTCTTTCTGTCATCTTTATCCTTATTCCTAATATCATTTAGTTTGGTTTTATTTGGGTCACTAGAAATTATGGAAAATGCACCCTCAGTTTCTAAGACTTCCTGACTGGTTCCTGACAGAGAGTATGTTTCTGCCTCTAAGAGGGATTATGTGGCTGCACAAACAAATTATCACAGCCATATTAAGACAGCTTGCTGTAATTTCCATACAAATCAAATTCAATTAGCCAAGTTTTGTCACATAAAATCTCTCAAGTTTCAGCATCTTTAGCACCCTGTGAAAAGGTGTGCAATTTTCTGGCACAATTCTTCATGGAAAAAGTGGCCATAATATATGTCTTTTCCTGAAACAGTTAGAAATGCTCTGTGCTTGAGCTCTTGGTTCAATTGCCAAGAGGATAGTTCTAAGCTTTTGAACTTCAGGCCTATCGAGCCTGAGGAACTGCCCCCGCTATGTGCTGCGGTAAAATCTGGGTCATCGTTGGACCCGGCCTCTCTATCCATTCTGGAATGGGAGCTGGAAGTAATTTTACCTGTAGTATTCAAACTGATTGATGGATCCCTAGCCTCCGGCCAGGTTCCTGGGTAATGGAAGCACGCTGTGTTGGTCCCACTATAAAAAAACAAGATGTTGTTGGATCCTGCCAAGCTAGAGAATTTCCACCCAATCTCACTTTTCCTTCTTTTTTCTAAAATCATGGAGAAGTTTGTGAACAGACAGCTCTCTGCCATAATAGAGCATTGTAACATATTACAACAGATGCAATCAGGCTTTTGTCTATCACACAGTACTGAGTCGCCCTTGTTGCTGGCAAGAGAGTCAATCCACAAGATTTTGGATACAGGCGATTTGGCGGCATTGCTACTAATAGATATTATCACCGCATTCGATACTGTATCCCATAATACCTTGCTGAAGAGACTCTGGAACTGTGGAGTGGGTAATAAAGAATTGAGCTGGATTGCTTCCTTTTTGAAGTAGTGTATGTTTTAAGTAGCTCAAAAGCCGTACCGGTCTAAGGTGATTCCAGTGAACCAAGGAGTGCCACAGGGTTCATCTCAGAGGCCTACATTGTTTACTCTGCTCTTGCAACCACTCACGGAGGTCATCAAACGCTATCGTTTTACCATCATCTCACATGCGTATGACACACAGCTTATCATCACGCTGTCACAAAACCCTTCCAACATGGCCTTGTCCAGGTGTCTTTGCCTCGCATAAGTTGAAATATGGATGGACTGGAACTGCCTTAAGCTCAATGCTGGAAAAACCAAGGTGCTGACTCTGGGCATGCAATCCAACATCTGGTCTATGGCTTGGTGGCCCATGGAGTTGGGTCCACTACCTGTATATAAATCTAAGGTTAATAACCTGGGCATTTGGTTGGACAGTAATCTGTCTTTTGACAGCTAAATTACTGCAGTGGTAGGAAAATGCTTTGGAATTCTGAAAATGAAAAGAAAGATTCTCTATCGCTTGCCAGAGTCAGCAAGAAAAACAGTGGTTCAGGCTTTGATTGTAACAATTGGGGATCACAAAGGGTGGGATCAAGAGACCTCAAAGAGTACAGAATATGATGGCATGTCTTCTTCTGAATATTCCTAGGCATGCGTCAATGGGGGATGCACTCAAGAAGTTGAACTGGCTGCTGGTTAAGCAAAGGTCCTCTTTTAAAGCCTGTGCTATTGTCACAAGACACTTACAAAAAAAAGACCTCAGTATCTCCAGTCTATGATCAGGCCATATATACCAGTCAGAAATTTAAGATTGGCTGTGGTAAGGCTGGTGTCTTTACCTAATATCAAGAGATCACACTTAGGTGGATGCTCCATTGGCTACTTGCCACCGAAACTGTGGAACTCTCTGCCTTGTCAATTCGTCAAATTCAGTCATAGGGTGCTTTTAGGAAGCAACTCAAAACTTGGTTCTTCAAGGGTAGGAGCTTAGGAAGCTCATTGCTACATCTGGAACTGTAGACAAATGTTCCTCGCGCTGGAACACCTCATTGAGGTAACAATGTGCTGTATAAAATGCAATATTATTATTATTGCTCATGCTATGCTTTTATTTGCAAAAACAATTATTAACAGCTTTACCAATCTGACCTTTCAACATTTTGGTAGTTACGTAATCCCATTCATTCAGTGCTTCCAACTACACAGGTTTAGTTTGTAGTATCATTTCAAACAAACCACACCTTAAATAATACCATTTTCAAGAAATTGCAGTTTTGTATCATTTGCAGTAGCTTTGTGCCATTCTTCAAGCCACAGACAAGTGTGCATACCATGATTCAAAAGCATTTCATGAGCAGCACTTCCAACCCGAGGTGGAGCTTGCCCTTCTGTTGCAAGGTGGAATATTAGGTGACATGGCTAGGTGGCCTTACCATACAATATTCTCTCAATACACAGTGATGGACCATAAATTCAACACCAATAATCCTTAACTCAGTCCTGGTTGTGTGACAAAGAGCAGTCAGACATTACAGGAGGAAAATGTGTTAAGCATTTTACAGTACCAGTATGGTGCACAAGCAATTGAGACAACTGGAAAGAAATCTGACACCAATTTATAAAAATAGAGCTTATATTAATATAGACACCAAAGGAGCTTTTTATCATACAAACAACCAAAGTTGTGGATTTTTGAAGTTTTCAAAAATAAATGCAGTACATTTTTAGAACTGGTCCTATCGAAATGATTGGGGGAAACAGAGGAAACACTTGGTCACTTACAGGGTGAGTTGAAATGAACCCTCTTGTGGATAGGGTCATGCGAGTCCCTAGACCAAGTTCCAACAGCAGTTACTTTGTTACCTTGCCCAGGGAGTCTGGGTGCAGAGGTGACTTGGCTATCCTTGGTACTGAGGGGGATCCTTGGGGGCTGTCAAACTTGCAGCACTTGACAAAACCACACTTGGAGATGGAGTTTCACTCTACCCATGGAGAATAGACCTCTAGGACCCGGTTCAACAGCTGGATTTCTTCAACCTTGCTCGGCGGCTCCAGGGTGCAGAGGTAGCTGGCAGCTGTCAATCACCGGAGCAGGTCGCGCCAAGATGCTTTACCACACACACAACAACTCCCACTCCATATTGCAGGAACACAGCATCAGGGTCATTGCTGATGTCGGTCGCTGTGAGTTGCTCTCGGCAGGAGATGTCACTCAAGGAGTCGATCACCCGACTGTCGATCACCAAGCAATGGCTGCAGCACATGTAGACCACAGTTAATTCAGCAGCTGGAAGTCGACAGGAGTGGAGTAGCAGCTTGAAACTTCGTGAAAGCTTAGCTACTACTCTGGGCTTGCAGGACACAACTTCTCTTCGGGCTCTCTCTTGACAGGCTCAGCGGGTCGCAATGCTTGTCATGCAGCATGTCGATTTTCCTGCAGCTTGCAAGGGAATGGTCCCACCAATGCAAGGGAGTCTGCTTCAGTTTCTGGTGTCCACTGGAGTCCCTTTTGCTGGAAGCAATGAGCTTTGGCCATGGACACATGTAGATCACACAATTCTAGTATATGATCTCTACAGGGCACTTAAGTGGTCTACCTTCACCCTGCGGCAGAGTCCAAAGTCAAGTTGTCGGAGACAGCATCTTCTATGTGCCTCTTCTCGGATTCAAAGTCAGAAGTGAGTTTCTGGTGTCACGGGAGCCCCTTAAATCCTTGTTTAGGGGGTGTTAAGGGCATGAGTGACAGTGACCAATGGCTAAGGGCTACTGGTCCCTGCGGCTAACTCGCCTCTGAGGTGACAACATCCTGTGGGTGTACGTCACCTTTCTACCCAGAATCCTTAAATCTAGGGTCATCCAACATGGCAGAACCCTTCCTTGGCTGTATGACCTCCTAGCCCACCCAAAGGCCTTTTGGAGGCTTACGCCTCCTGAATAACTAATTTTCCTACCTGTCGGGCTGGACAGGATGGGAAAGCCTTTGTCCTCAAGTGGGGGACAAGAAATTGCACATCAAGGGTGGTGAAAACCTTTGAGGGAGGGAGAAAGTGTGACCCCCTTCCTGCCCAGGCCTTTTTCTCCATCCTGGGGAAGTGCAAGCACATCCCACCAGGAGGGAAAACTCTTGCTTGGCAGCAAACGGCTCAGGAAAGCCCACCAAGGCAGTTGGTCACTGTATCTTAGGGGGGCACCCACTCAGGGTTGCACCCTTGTGCATGCCAGCTCATCCTCAACACAAGAATCATATTGGAGGTGAGAAAGCACGGTGTTTGACACCAAACTCAACACAATTTAGTTGTTCCATAATGGAGTTGGAAGTTTCCTCGATAGCCAGCCCATGTTACTCTACGGACCGCCGGTCACTTACAGTAAAACCTTTCTTTACAGGGTTACTGTAGGAGTATATATGTATAAACATATATATCCACACCTTTAATATAATGCACTCTACCTCCTGGGCTCAGGAGGACAACCTTAAGAGTGACTTACTTATAATAAGGCAGTGGTGTGGCTCTGCAGCACATGGTGTGCAGAGTCACTCTCAAGCAGACAGGCTGCTCATACAGGGCTGCAATGGCAGACATGCAAAAACACTCTTACTTGGGTCACACAGGGTGTCATAACCATTGCTGCATCCCTGGTGACCCCTTTACCACTCTTGCCCTGGATACCACTGGTGCCATATAATAGGGACTTATAAGGGGGCAAAGTTCCTTGCCAGTTCAGTGTGCCAATTCACATCACTGTTGGGGGAAAGAGCACAGACACTGGGGCCTGGTTAGCAGGTCCCATTTCAACTATCAAAGTCAAAAACCAGCCTCTAGCAGTCTACAATGGGGCATAAAGTGGGGGCGGCACCTTCAAAGAAGCCCAGTCTCCAACACCTTCTGATGATGAATTCTTAGATTTTGCCAAAATTGCATTAATTGTAGATTTAAATCCTTCACAACATACACACACAATTAATCACTATACAATGTTTAGCAATATCTCAAACACAATAATTCAATAAACTAAAAGCAATAAACCTGGTTCTAGTGCGAAGGTTAAATTCACCACAAAATAAAGAAGTGCTTCAACATACTACCCCATCACACAGACACTGAGCTTTGTTCTTGACCAGCAATACCCTAACATGGAATCAGTATAGTTTATACTTGTGTACAGAATAAACCCCACTAGTCCTAGTTAGTACTCATTCAAAACTAGACTATTAATGATCTCATAACTTTAACTTATTTCTAAACCTATATGCTACCTTTCACAGACACTTTATTCTAGCTCAAGTTCTCCAAAATCCAACACTCTCCACATAGAAAACACAAGACAAAACAATCAACAATGTTTAATAATGCACCCTAAACAGACCATATACCACATAGAAAATACTGCACATGGTTCAATACCCAAAGCACAATGCAGACGCAAACACCAAAACAAATACATTTTGCAAAACACACTACGCAATGCCCCATTCGTAGTCACCCAATCAAACGTCTGAACAACATCTACAGGTATTCTGGCAATACTCCAAAAATTGCCAGGTTTCTCCAACTCCTTGACAACCAAAAAAAGCCCACTGATTAGCCAAATTAATTATTTAGCCCATTAAAGGGCCATTAGGCAGGAATGGGATTATCTGAGTCTCTCATAGACTTAGTCCAATGCTGGTAGTAAAACCTGCATATGACAGGATTCTAAAGTTAATAACCTTGTGGGTTTATTGAAACATAGTATCATTCCTAAAAACAAAAAGATTGATTAATAAATCAAAAGAATAACTTATTTAGAAGTATCTAAATACAGCTGCAAAATAGACTGACATAGACTCTTTCTCCCAAGAAAGCCTAAAAAAGCACTGCCATCCGTCTACAAAAACAAATGCCTTGCCTCCAAACTAACACATCTTTTACAATGTTTCAGAAAAGGAAGACATATTCATTAATACCATGCTATTACATTGAAGAGATGGGTTGCAAATGTTTATTTTCATGATAGCCAATAAATCTATTAGTTGATACAACACCAATAGAAGCTTCTAGTTTTGCTAACTGAAGCATGTCTAAATGATCATTATTTTCTAGCAAATTAAAACTCACTGTCTATTTGAGGTTTAACTATTATTGTCAATATGTTAATTCTAGTTATTATGATCATATTATATTATGTTAGTTTATTGGTTTGGCATTCATTTGTGAAGCCTATAGGTGCTGTTAGTACTGACAAAACCAATGAGAGCTAGAAAAAACTAAATTTAATTTATTCTTTTTGTGTGAGGGTTTCGTCACGTTTATCTAGCCACCATACAGTGGCCTCACAGTGCTTTGAAGAGGGATCCCTCATATACATAGGTATCTAAGTAGTGATAGGGAGCCAGTGATAAAACTTGGTGTGGGGCCAATCAGTGGTCCTGTAGCGATGGAAAGTACAGAAGATTCACTGTCAAATATGATCACGGGCAGGTATTCATGATGGAGGAAATGTCTAAGTTTGCAGGTAAAGGGGCAAACCAGTCATAGGCATTTGACCAGCAGGACATAGAATACATCTCACATGAGTATTGGGGTAGACAAGAACATCCAAAAGTCAAGGCGAAAACTTGGGTTTTTTAAGGATTTTCTCAATTTGATTATGTTATACTCCCAAATAAAGGGGAAGTGAGTTATAGAAGCAATAGTTATCCTTGGAAGTGGAAGAATCGTCCAGTGAACATTTACTGAGAGACAGTGGAGGGATATTTGAGCACTTCGATTTCAGGCCAAATAGCAGGTGGGCTTCAGAATGTTGGACTCTCTGGAGTTTCATGAGAGAAAAGAGAGGGAGTCGCAGGTCGAGGCTATCGCAGTATCTATCCAAGACATGGCCACGGGAAGGATGATGGTGATTCTTTGAGAGCAATAAAGCAGCAGCAGAATCCCTTTTAGCAGCCATGAGTTATGGAATGCTGGTTATGACACCACATTGATTTAGGGATGAAGGAGAGCTTGCTGTTAAAGTTAAAAAATAATAACATATATACATAATCAATAACAAACACACCTATTTAAATAAAACATTTTTTTAAATATTTCTTAATTCCAGTATATTGTTTTCACTGTAAGAAAGTGGCTGAGCAAAGTGATCATCCCATTGCTTTGCCACTGACAACCCTCACTTACATGCTGTAAGTGTGAGTTTATGTTCTTGTCACTCACAGTTGACTTTTGTTAGCTGACAGGCAATGCTGGTCTAGGCTGTGTCAGCTGAATATGGTCACACGGAACTGAGGCGTATGACAGTAAACCACTTTATGAACTATCACCATTGCCATGATAATGCCATACAGTAGGGACACATTCCACTAACAACCTAAAAATATGTGAGGAATTATGAACCCGTAGACCCTTACTTTTCCCTAATTAAATTCAATATGTAGAAACCTTACATGCTGATGTTTTCTGATTCCCATTGACTGATGCTGTCTTACAGACTTAGATCAGTCTGTACCCCAATGCATCACTCAGACCAATCCTGAGATTGACTAGGTAGCTGTAACTACTCATGAGGGACCTGAGAATGTAGATGAACATCTCTACGTTAGAAGCAGTGATGAGTGCAGGGACACAGAGGTAAATATTGCTCCAGTCTGCATGGAGCAGCATTAGAGGCTGCTCCTTGCAGGCGGGAGCAATCCAGCTCCCACTGGATGTGGGGACCTGGCTGGGGCCACGGGGGCCTTGGGGCACTGCCTACGGTTCTCAATGTCATAATATTGTGGGTGCCTTGGGAACGCAGCAGGTCACTCACCTTTTATTATGCTGGGCCTCGAGGGATGGGGTACTCGGGCTGAAGTTGGCCCAGGTAGAGGGGCTGCATACACCCCTCCCCAAGAAAAATGCACCGGTACCCATGGGGTAGGATACCCTGTGCTAAAATTTCTGTTTTTTTTTATTTATAAACATTAATGTTATTGCTGGCATATTCACTTAACTTTAATGTTTTTTATATATATACATGGCCTCAGGGGGTTCTTTCCCTGCAGACATTGCAAGGCCTGCAAAACCAGCAGGTTTCGTAAGGAGTTCGTACATAGAACCTGCAGAAAGGACATTACTCAGTTCCTCACATGTAGCACTACATTCGTAGTTTATGTCATTGAATGCCCCTGCAAGCTTTACTACATAGGGAGTACTACTTTGATGGCGGAAAAAAAAGAATCTTGGAGCACAAACGTGCCATCACCAATGTAGACCCCAAATACCCAGTGGCACGCCACTATCAGGACAAACACTTTTCGGACTCCTTTCTCATGAACTATTTCATACTTGAACAGATCCGGATGGATCTTAGAGGTGGAGACAGAGTACTCAGGTTAAGACAAAGAGAGTCCAAGTATATTGTGGATTTTCAGACCAAGATCCCAGGGGGACTGAATCAGGATGAGGAACTTGCCATACACCTCAGAAAAGAATAGCCTGCAGTTCACTGTCTACTTTCCCCTCTTCTTTCTCTATCCTCATACTCGTTACCCACTTAGTCTTATTCCATATAATGTTATGACATGGTTGTCTAAAGTACATTATCTCTGTGATTTTCCTCCAATCATTTGTGCATCAGAATCTGTTTTATTTTTATAAGGTGCAGTTCTTATTTGGATGCATCATTGGTGATACTTTAGTGACACATTTGTGCCACTATTTTAATATTTTCTTTTCTGTTTGTTTCTTTTGCAGGAGGGAAGGAAGGGGCCCACTCACCTGTTTTCACTCACACGGGTTCCCTACCCTTTTCTTCGATTTCACTTTTGGACATCACCGTATGGGAATCATCGCGCTTGATTGAGACTTTATGCGAGGCCGAGAGATGGAAACATATTTTTCTTCTACTGCGGGTCTGTTTTTTAGTCCATTTGGCATCCATTTAGATCACTAATGCAGTCAGACATGGTATAGGATTATGAGAGGACAGATTGTGATAGTCCTCAACCTTTAGGCCTCTGCCTACCAGGGAGCATGTACTCTCTATCATTTTCTGTTTACTTGAGCACCATGCGAATACTTGCTACCCAGACCTTTCAGCTAAAATGACACTGACATGTCCCCGGGTCTAGTTGACCAGACCACTTGGCACTGAGCTTCAGGTAATAACCCTTTCTCACCTTTTCACTTTTGAGGTTGCAGGTTATTCACCTGCACACACACATGTCTTCAGCGGCATGCTGGCAGTGTCCGCACTTGTGGACCTTCCTGAACGGGTAACTCAGAGGGAGGCAATCTAGTACTTTCCAGCTTACATGCTTACGGTGTCTCTCTTGATCCCAATTAGACCGTTTGTACTATGAGCGCAGTGACTTTTTTTGTCTATACAGGTACAGGTTTGGCTGCAGTGATTTTGTTACAACATTACATTCGGCCCCGCCATTTGTGCTATATGCTTTTACTTTTACTTGCACCATGAGACGTATGTCATGTATTTTACATTGTCATTATTTGAAGCAAGACTTTACTACTGATCACTGTGCTTACTTGCATATTCTGATTTAACAATGTGTTTGTTTGTATTTTCCGTACTGTACGTATCCATTCCAAAATGGCCGCCACTGCAGGCTGGCACTTTTGCCCTTTTCTGTTTCCAACATTCTCAATCGGACTGTATAAAGACACTCATTGGGTGCGCACTTTTACACGTGAGCAAGGCTGCGGACGCAGTCGAAACGCGTAGTGGATTAAACTCTTTGCATCTCAGCATTCGGTTGTGTGTTTGTTATCCTGAGCGATACAAAAGGGGATGATGGACGGAACGTTTGAGCCAATCAAACACTCACCCCCAGTCAACTGATCTGGGTTTAATCCATCATCATTCTTTAGCTCACTCCACCACCCCAGTTCAGACATGGCCATATGCAAATCAGTCTGACCCTGTGCCTCATGGGAACAGTCCAGCACGAACTGCCAAGCCATGTCTTCCCTGGACCGGAAACAAGCATCCTAGGACCGGTTTCTGGCATTCCAGCCGTCATCAGCCAGGCTTGCTTGAATCCAGTGGCAAAGTGAGCAAGGGACCCACGTCTGGGCATACCCCCGCCAACTTAGGGCGAACAAAGCGATACAAAAGGGGATGATGGACGGAACGTTTGAGCCAATCAAACACTCACCCCCAGTCAACTGATCTGGGTTTAATCCATCATCATTCTTTAGCTCACTCCACCACCCCAGTTCAGACATGGCCATATGCAAATCAGTCTGACCCTGTGCCTCATGGGAACAGTCCAGCACGAACTGCCAAGCCATGTCTTCCCTGGACCGGAAACAAGCATCCTAGGACCGGTTTCTGGCATTCCAGCCGTCATCAGCCAGGCTTGCTTGAATCCAGTGGCAAAGTGAGCAAGGGACCCACGTCTGGGCATACCCCCGCCAACTTAGGGCGAACAAAGCGATACAAAAGGGGATGATGGACGGAACGTTTGAGCCAATCAAACACTCACACCCAGTCAACTGATCTGGGTTTAATCCATCATCATTCTTTAGCTCACTCCACCACCCCAGTTCAGACATGGCCATATGCAAATCAGTCTGACCCTGTGCCTCATGGGAACAGTCCAGCACGAACTACCAAGCCATGTCTTCCCTGGACCGGAAACAAGCATCCTAGGACCGGTTTCTGGCATTCCAGCCGTCATCAGCCAGGCTTGCTTGAATCCAGTGGTAAAGTGAGCAAGGGACCCACGTCTGGGCATACCCCCGCCAACTTAGGGCGAACAAAGCGATACAAAAGGGGATGATGGACGGAACGTTTGAGCCAATCAAACACTCACCCCCAGTCAACTGATCTGGGTTTAATCCATCATCATTCTTTAGCTCACTCCACCACCCCAGTTCAGACATGGCCATATGCAAATCAGTCTGACCCTGTGCCTCATGGGAACAGTCCAGCACGAACTGCCAAGCCATGTCTTCCCTGGACCGGAAACAAGCATCCTAGGACCGGTTTCTGGCATTCCAGCCGTCATCAGCCAGGCTTGCTTGAATCCAGTGGCAAAGTGAGCAAGGGACCCACGTCTGGGCATACCCCCGCCAACTTAGGGCGAACAAAGCGATACAAAAGGGGATGATGGACGGAACGTTTGAGCCAATCAAACACTCACCCCCAGTCAACTGATCTGGGTTTAATCCATCATCATTCTTTAGCTCACTCCACCACCCCAGTTCAGACATGGCCATATGCAAATCAGTCTGACCCTGTGCCTCATGGGAACAGTCCAGCACGAACTGCCAAGCCATGTCTTCCCTGGACCGGAAACAAGCATCCTAGGACCGGTTTCTGGCATTCCAGCCGTCATCAGCCAGGCTTGCTTGAATCCAGTGGCAAAGTGAGCAAGGGACCCACGTCTGGGCATACCCCCGCCAACTTAGGGCGAACAAAGCGATACAAAAGGGGATGATGGACGGAACGTTTGAGCCAATCAAACACTCACCCCCAGTCAACTGATCTGGGTTTAATCCATCATCATTCTTTAGCTCACTCCACCACCCCAGTTCAGACATGGCCATATGCAAATCAGTCTGACCCTGTGCCTCATGGGAACAGTCCAGCACGAACTGCCAAGCCATGTCTTCCCTGGACCGGAAACAAGCATCCTAGGACCGGTTTCTGGCATTCCAGCCGTCATCAGCCAGGCTTGCTTGAATCCAGTGGCAAAGTGAGCAAGGGACCCACGTCTGGGCATACCCCCGCCAACTGAGAGCGCACTCATTTGGACTTTGGTGAAAGGATTGAATTGGCCAGTACGCTCTGCTGGTGTGTGCGCCATCTTCCATGGGTCCCAGCAATCCGGAAGGAGTAGCGTCTGTTGGGATATATATATATATAAAATTCACTGAAAAAACCATAGGTTTTAGGGACAGTTATAGTTAGTTGGACATTGCACTCGTACAAAACCCGTGAAATTCCCCTGTTATAGTTAGTTCAGCTAACTATAACTCGCGCTCCCGCAATGCACTGCTGATGACGTCACATATTACATCACTCATGACATGGTCAGTGACATCACTGATGACATCACTGATGACATCTCAAATGACATCACTGATGACATCATCCATGTGATAATTTCATGCATCTTCTCACACCCTAATATAACTTTTGATACACCCACTCTAAATTACAGACTGCCATTCTCAAAACCATAGACACTCCAACACCAAAAACTACATACCCACTCACTGATTCTTAGGTCTACACACACATCCACTCACTCACCTGTACAGTCACTCATACTTACAGTCACTCAGTATAGGACTATCATATGCACTTATACACCTATATAAACACTCACACACCGCCACTCATCCATAGAGGTACTCACACACCTAGTCAGTCATGCAAAAATTAATCACACACCCATTTACTCACCTATACAGTTATACACACACCAGCTCACTTACTCATACAAATACTAGCACATTCTTACACTCTTATACAATAACTGATACAAGCACACACGCATCCATACAGCCACTCTCACAATAACACACTCTCACTTATAGCCATTTAAATACTCTAACACACATATATACTGCCTTTTACATATGTAGTTACTTGCACATGTACCACTGAGATATACATTCACTCACTAACACACCCATACACACACTCACCCACCCAAGCAGTCCATCACAGATGCACTCTTGAAATCATGCACCCAGTGAATCACCCACTCACACATCTATGTATAGAGTCACACACACCCCACCCACACAAACACTCAGGCAGCCATACAGATACTCAGAGAACCAATCAATAACCCATATAGACACTCATGTAGCTATTCGCAAATCCATGCATCCACTTACACACCAACAAACAGACGGATACAGACATTCACACAGTTTAGTCACTAACCCATGCATGCAGTAAGATACGTTTAATCACTCACTTGTAGAGTCAGTCACTCACGTACTAAATCATCCATTCAGACACTTATACACCCACTCATTCTTCAATACGCCTTTCCCTATATATATTAAACATATTTAAATTTTACAGAAACACACAGTCACTGGATGATGTCATCAGTGATGTCATCAGTGATGTCATTTGAGATGTCATCAGTGATGTCATCAGTGATGTCACTGACCATGTCATGAGTGATGTAATATGTGATGTCATCAGCAGTGCATTATGGGGCGCGAGTTATAGTTAGCTGAACTAACTATAACAGGGAATTTCACGGGTTTTGTACGAGTGCAATGTCCAACTAACTATAACTGTCCTTAAAATCTATGGTTTTTTCAGTGAATATATATATATATATATTCACTGAAAAAACCATAGGGAAAGGCGTATTGAAGAATGAGTGGGTGTATAAGTGTCTGAATGGATGATTTAGTACGTGAGTGACTGACTCTACAAGTGAGTGATTAAACGTATCTTACTGCATGCATGGGTTAGTGACTAAACTGTGTGAATGTCTGTATCCGTCTGTTTGTTGGTGTGTAAGTGGATGCATGGATTTGCGAATAGCTACATGAGTGTCTATATGGGTTATTGATTGGTTCTCTGAGTATCTGTATGGCTGCCTGAGTGTTTGTGTGGGTGGGGTGTGTGTGACTCTATACATAGATGTGTGAGTGGGTGATTCACTGGGTGCATGATTTCAAGAGTGCATCTGTGATGGACTGCTTGGGTGGGTGAGTGTGTGTATGGGTGTGTTAGTGAGTGAATGTATATCTCAGTGGTACATGTGCAAGTAACTACATATGTAAAAGGCAGTATATATGTGTGTTAGAGTATTTAAATGGCTATAAGTGAGAGTGTGTTATTGTGAGAGTGGCTGTATGGATGCGTGTGTGCTTGTATCAGTTATTGTATAAGAGCGTAAGAATGTGCTAGTATTTGTATGAGTAAGTGAGCTGGTGTGTGTATAACTGTATAGGTGAGTAAATGGGTGTGTGATTAATTTTTTGCATGACTGACTAGGTGTGTGAGTACCTCTATGGATGAGTGGCGGTGTGTGAGTGTTTATATAGGTGTATAAGTGCATATGATAGTCCTGTACTGAGTGACTGTAAGTATGAGTGACTGTACAGGTGAGTGAGTGGATGTGTGTGTAGACCTAAGAATCAGTGAGTGGGTATGTAGTTTTTGGTGTTGGAGTGTCTATGGTTTTGAGAATGGCAGTCTGTAATTTAGAGTGGGTGTATCAAAAGTTATATTAGGGTGTGAGAAGATGCATGAAATTATCACATGGATGATGTCATCAGTGATGTCATTTGAGATGTCATCAGTGATGTCATCAGTGATGTCACTGACCATGTCATGAGTGATGTAATATGTGACGTCATCAGCAGTGCATTATGGGGCGCGAGTTATAGTTAGCTGAACTAACTATAACAGGGGAATTTCACGGGTTTTGTACGAGTGCAATGTCCAACTAACTATAACTGTCCCTAAAACCTATGGTTTTTTCAGTGAATTTCAAAGGTTTTTTAAATGCTAATTTCTAACTATAACGTGTCTGAAACCTATGGTTTTTTCAGTGAATTTCAAAGGTTTTTTAAATGCTAATTTCTAACTATAACGTGCCTGAAACCTATGGTTTTTTCAGTGAATTTCAAAGGTTTTTTAAATGCTAATTTCTAACTATAACGTGCCTGAAACCTATGATTTTTAAGTGAATTTCAAAGGTTTTTTAAATGCTAGTTTCTAACTATGCCAACAGAGGTAGGACATGTGAAGAAAGAAGAAAAAACGCACAGAAAGAAGCAAAAGATGTGCAGAAAGAACCAACAGAGGAGCAGAAAGAGGCCTTGTTGCAAAATCATCCTGTGCCCACAACTTTTTCAGACGGGTACTGGTGGTAACTGACTCTGACTAACCAGAGCCAGTGCGCGTTTGCACAGTGGTGAAGGGAGGGGGGGCCTGAGGTGACATGTGTGCAAACGCACCCCATGGCGCGTTTTAAGTTGCGGGATTAAGTCCCCTTGAATCCTGAGGGTCCCTGGGGCCCAACTAGCCCCCAGGTACCTACAGTTAGGACCACAGAGCTGAGTTGCAGAGAGGCGTTCCGAGGCCACGCACCTTTTTTCACCTCTCTGCAACGCACCTCTGTTGTGCTTACTGAAGGTACCTGGTGGGCTAGTTGGCCCCCAGGATTCAAAGGGAATTAACTCCCCAACTTAAAACGCACCACAGGGCGTGTTTGCGCACATGTCACCTGAGGCCCCGCCCCTCCCTTCACCACTGTGCAAACGCGCCCCGTGGCGCGTTTTAAGTTGGGGGATTAGGTCACCTTGAATCCTGAGAGTCCCTGGGGCCCAACCAGCCCACCAGGTACTTCCAGTAAGCACCACAGGCCTGCGTTGCAACGCCTGTAACAAATTGTGCAGTTGTGTTTAGGTAGTGAAGAGGGTCGTGCTGGGGGTAGTGTTTTAGGGTTTAGGGTAGTGCAGTGGTGTTTGTGTAGTGTAGGGGGTCATGCTGGGGTTAGATTTAGGGTTTAGGGTAGTGCAGTGGTGTTTGTGTAGTGTAGGGGGTCATGCTGGGGGTAGATTTAGGGTTTAGGGTAGTGCAGTGGTGTTTGTGTAGTGTAGGGGGTCATGCTGGGGGTAGATTTAGGGTTTAGGGTAGTGCAGTGGTGTTTGGGTAGTGTAGGGAGTCATCCTGGGGGAGTGTTTTAGGGTTTAGGGTAGTACAGTGGTGTTTGGGTAGTGTAGGGGGTCGTGCTGGGGTTAGTGTTTTAGGGTTTAGGGTAGTGCAGTGGTGTTTCGGTAGTGTAGGGGGTCGTGCTGGGGGAGTGTTTTAGGGTTTAGGGCAGTGCAGTGGTGTTCGGGTAGTGTAGGGGGTCGTGCTGGGGGAGTGTTTTAGGGTTTAGGGCAGTGCAGTCGTGTTCGGGTAGTGTAGGGGGTCGTGCTGCGGGGAGTATTTTAGGGTTTAGGGTAGTGCAGTGGTGTTCGGGTAGTGTAGGGGGTCATGCTGGGGGTAGTGTTCTAGGGTTTAGGGCAGTGCAGTGGTGTTCGGGCAGTGTAGGGGGTCGTGCTGGGGGTGGTGTTTTAGGGTTTAGGGTAGTGCAGTGGTGTTCGGGCAGTGTAGGGGGTCGTGCTGGGGGTGGTGTTTCAGGGTTTAGGGCAGTGCAGTGGTGTTCAGGCAGTGTAGGGGGTCATGCAGGGGGTGGTGTTTCAGGGTTTAGGGCAGTGCAGTGGTGTTCGGGCAGTGTAGGGGGTCATGCAGGGGTGGTGTTTTAGGGTTTAGGGCAGTGGTGTTCGGGCAGTGTAGGGGGTCATGCTGGGGGTGGTGTTTCAGGGTTTGGGGCAGTGCAGTGGTGTTCGAGCAGTAAAGGGGGTCATGCTGGGGGTGGTGTTTCAGGGTTTAGGGCAGTGCAGTGGTGTTCGGGCAGTGTAGGGGGTGGTGCAGGGGGTGGTGTTTCAGGGTTTAGGGCAGTGCAGTGGTGTTCGGGCAGTGTAGGGGGTCGTGCAGGGGGTGGTGTTTCAGGGTTTAGGGCAGTGCAGTGGTGTTCGGGCAGTGTAGGGGGCGGTGCAGGGGGTGGTGTTTCAGGGTTTAGGGCAGTACAGTGGTGTTCGGGCATTGTAGGGGGTGGTGCTGGGGCTGGTGTTTCAGGGTTTAGGGCAGTGCAGTGGTGTTCGGGCAGTGTAGGGGTGGTGCTGGGGCTGGTGTTTCAGGGTTTAGGGCAGTGTAGTGGTGTTCGGGCAGTGTAGGGGGTCGTGCTGGGGCTGGTGTTTCAGGGTTTAGGGCAGTGCAGTGGTGTTCGGGCAGTGTAGGGGCTTGCTGGGGCTGGTGTTTCAGAGTCTAGGGCAATGCAGTGGTGTTCGGGCAGTGTAGGGGGTCTTGCTGGGGCTGGTGTTTCAGGGTTTAGGGCAGTGCAGTGGTGTTCGGGCAGTGTAGGGGGTCGTGCTGGGGCTGGTGTTTCAAGGTTTAGGGCAGTGCAGTGGTGTTCGGGCAGTGTAGGGGGTCGTGCTGGGGCTGGTGTTTCAGGGTTTAGGGCAGAGCAATGGTGCTCAGGCAGTGTAGGGGGTTGTGCTGTGGGTGATGTTTCAGGGTTTAGGGCAGTGCAGTGGTGTTCGGGCAGTGTAGGGGGTCGTGAAGGGGGTGGTGTTTCAGGGTTTAGGGCAGTGCAGTGGTGTTCGGGCAGTGTAGGGGGTCGTGCTGGGGGTAGTGTTTTAGGGTCGAGGGTAGTGCAGTGGTGCTTGTGTAGTGTAGGGGGTCGTGCTGGGGGTAGTGTTTTAGGGTTTAGGGTAGTGCAGTGGTGTTTGTGTAGTGTAGGGGGTCATGTTTTAGGGTAGTGCAGTGGTGTTTGGGTAATGTAGGGGGTCATGCTGGGGGTAGTGTTTTAGGATTTAGGTTAGTGCAGTGGTGTTTGGGTAGTGTAGAGGGTCGTGCTGGGGGTAGTGTTTTAGGGTTTAGGGTAGTGCAGTGGTGTTTGTGTAGTGTAGGGGGTCGTGCTGGGGGTAGTGTTTTAGGGTTTAGGGTAGTGCAGTGGTGCTTGTGTAGTGTAGGGGGTCGTGCTGGGGGTAGTGTTTTAGGGTTTAGGGTAGTGCAGTGGTGTTTGTGTAGGGTAGGGGTCATGTTTTAGGGTAGTGCAGTGGTGTTTGGGTAGTGTAGGGGGTCATGCTGGGGGTAGTGTTTTAGGATTTAGGTTAGTGCAGTGGTGTTTGGGTAGTGTAGGGGGTCGTGCTGGGGGTAGTGTTTTAGGGTTTAGGGTAGTGCAGTGGTGTTTGTGTAGTGTAGGGGGTCGTGCTGGGGGTAGTGTTTTAGGGTTTAGGGTAGTGCAGTGGTGCTTGTGTAGTGTAGGGGGTCGTGCTGGGGGTAGTGTTTTAGGGTTTAGGGTAGTGCAGTGGTGTTTGTGTAGTGTAGGGGGTCATGTTTTAGGGTAGTGCAGTGGTGTTTGGGTAGTGTAGGGGGTCGTGCTGGTGGTAGTGTTTTAGGATTTAGGTTAGTGCAGTGGTGTTTGGGTAGTGTAGGGGGTCGTGCTGGGGGTAGTGTTTTAGGGTTTAGGATAGTGCAGTGGTGCTTGTGTAGTGTAGGAGGTCGTGCTGGGGGTAGTGTTTTAGGGTTTAAGGTAGTGCAGTGGTGTTTTTGTAGTGTAGGGGGTCATGTTTTAAGATGCAATGCTCCAATACCTGACCAGTCTGCACTACATAAAACTGCAAAAAACTAAAAATAAAAAGTGTTTTGCACACTTTTGTCATTGGGCTATATGTGGGCTACATCTGGGTAATATTTGTGCAACATTTGGGCTCTTTTTTCACTGGTGGCCATCTTGGAAGACTTCTTTGTTATGAAGTTTCCTAATTTCTTCATTTACTGCAGTCTCCTCAGTAGGAAATGCTATCAGTTTTTTACTTTGATTCCATCAAGAAGGCATTCAGATGTGTCTCACATCTGCCATAAATTCAGAATGTTAGCACTCTAGTTGCTCATTAGATCACTGGAGTAAAGCTACTGCTCACCAGGGAGTTAACTGGTAGTCTGCTGCTGGTATTGAAAGTGATTGTTTCAGTCTGCATGTCAGAATTTTCTAATGAAATAGAAGAGGATTTGAGATCTCACTTAAAACATGCCCTAATTTTTCTTACTGCAGCACTAACCATAATTTCTATTTAAAAAAGAACCCCTCATTTTGTTCCTTTTTAAATTAAATGTTTTAAGTGTTACCGGTTTATTCCAATCAAGATGGCTTCAGGTGTGCCATACTTTTGTCATAAGTAAGGCTGTTAGCGCTCTAGTTGTTCTTTAGAACACTCTGGGAAGCTGCAGTAGAACACAAAGGCATCAACTGGCAGGCTGCTCCTGTTGAAATATAACAGGAAGATATTTGAGATCACACTTGAAATATGTCCTAATTTTTCTTTCTACAGCACTAACCATAATTTCTATGACAAAATGAACCCCATCATTTTGTTCCTTTTTAAATTAAATGTTTTAAGTGTTACCAGTTTATTTCAATCAAGATGGCTTCAGGTGTGCCATACTTTTGTCATAAGTAAGGCTGTTAGCACTCTAGTTGTTCTTTAGAACACTCTGGGAAGCTGCAGTAGAACACAAAGGCATCAACTGGCAGGCTGCTCCTGTTGAAATATAACAGGAAGATATTTGAGATCACACTTGAAACATGTCCTAATTTTTCTTTCTACAGCACTAACCATAATTTCTATGACAAAATGAACCCCATCGTTTTGTTCCTTTTTAAATTAAATGTTTTAAGTGTTACCAGTTTATTCCAATCAAGATGGCTTCAGGTGTGCCATACTTTTGTCATAAGTAAGGCTGTTAGCACTCTAGTTGTTCTGTAGAACACTCTGGGAAGCTGCAGTAGAACACAAAGGAATCAACTGACAGTCTCTGCCCTTGTTGGATGTACATGTTTTACTGAGAATGTCAGACTTCATTCTCACATGAGTGAGAAAGATAATGTGAATTTACAGAAAATATGCTCTCATTTTAGCTTCTGGAGCACCTTCCAAACCTCCATGGGACAAGCATGAGAAAATAGTGTTCTCTCAAACATGATTCATGATATCCCAGCAGAAGGTTTTTCACATGGTAAAATCACCTTGGAATACACCACAATTCCTAAAATTAGTATGGTACCGTCAACAAATAAATTCTAATGTAACTAAAGCCTGTTATCACCCTTTATAGTTCTCCTTTTGGTGACCCTCAAAATCTTCTATTCACTACAATGCATTTCAATGAGGTACTATCATTTATATTGGTCCCAAGATGGCTGCCAGAAATTCCAGGATGAAGTGCTGACAGCCAATCAGATCTCACGATGACATGTGTGGTTAGGCTCCGCCCAGATATATATGTGACTTTACTTTTGATTTTCTCAGGAACTACTGAACGGATTTACACCATTTAAGCAAAAGGCACGACACTGAACCAAGGGCTACCTCTTTGCCAAATTTGGTGTAATTCCGTTCAGCAGTTCGGGCTGTAGCTGCGACTAAAGGTTCCTATGGAAAAATGAATGGGGAAAACACGTTTTGGGACCCCCCTTTTATCTCGGCCCCCGCTTGACGTATCACCCCGAGACTTTCAGGATAGGAGTGGACCGGAGCGCCCCAACAAGTTGGAAACTTTTGCGAAGATTCGTTAACCGGCGCCAACGTTATTTCAAATAGAATGTCGCAGATTTCCTATGGATAATAGGTTTTAACTATAACTATCTACTGGCGACCGCCAGTAGATATATATATATATATATATATATATATATATATATATATATATATATATATATATATATATATATATATATATATATATATATATATATATATATATATATATATATACCTACTGGCGGTCGCCAGTAGGTAGTTATAGTTAGGACCTTGTTTCTATTAAAATAGCATTTTTTCTTTTGCCAATATCTTTGGCGCCGTTTGATGAATCTTCGCACAATTTTCAAAACTAATGATTCACTCAGGTCAGCTCCTGTATTGAAGGTTTCGGGGTGATTCGTCAAGCGGGGGCCGAGAAAAAAGGGGGGTACCAAAACGCGTTTTCCCAATGTTAATTTCCATAGGAAATTTTGGAACAGGCTACAGCCTGAACTGCTAAACGGAATTACACCAAATTTGGCAAAAAGGTAGCTCTTGGTTCAGAAAGCGCTCTTTTCTTAAATGGTGTAAATCCGTTCAGTTGTTCCAGAGAAATTCAAAAAATAAAACTTTATATATCTGAGCAACGAGGAGTCGCGACTCCTCCCGAGCACGAGCTGACTTCTGATTGGCTGCCAACACTCTAAACCAGAATGTGTTGGCAGCCATCTTGTGACTCGGTAACCGGGTCACAGGAAAAAGGGGGAAAAAAGTGAAAAATGAAGAAAAGGGGGCAGGGTAGAAACAAACTGACCCCCTAGGCCTACTCAGGGGGTCCCACAAGGGCCCCCAGGGCCAAAAAAAGCATTTATTTTTTTTAAAAATCAGCCGAATCCGTGCTGGGTTCGCGAATCCGGATGAAAAAATTAAAAAAAAGAAGCGCGGACTCCCGCGCTTTGTTTGTTTTAAGCCCCCGGGTGGGCCAGGTCCGGGGGCAATTTAAAATTATGGTGTGGGAGCCCGTGGGAACCCCCACAGCCACGGGGACAGCCTGCTCCCCGGGGCTTTCCTCATAATGTGTGGGGGCTTTTTCAAAACAATGCGTTGGGGGGCTCCTGCCCCCCATGCTGCCCCCGGAACCTCCACCTCCCCGGGGCACAAATTTTGACAATATGGGGGTCCGTTACAGACTCCCGGGGACCACCACCTGCCCGGGGCTATGTTAAATGTTGGGAGGGGGGCCGTGCGGCCCCCTCATGGAGCCCTCGATGGCCCTGGGGACCGCCACCCCCCCCAGGGCTGGCTCCTGCAATGTCCCAGGGTGCCCACCCCTGGTACATTGCCGTTTGCTATGGCAGGTGGTAGCATGGCTCCCGCCCTGCCATAGGAAACACTGCTTTGCTTTTTGGAAGCGAGAGCAGGAAACCTGCTCTCGCTTCCAAAAAGCAAAGCAGAATTGCTTTTGGGCAAGGGGAGCTGCATGTTAGCAGCTCCCCTTGCCCAAAAGCAATGCTGGCTCCTGCAGGAGGCGGGGAGATGGCTGGGACCGTGGGGGCATCGGGGCTCCCCCCACGGTCCCCATCATGAGGCCAGACCCCGGGGGATGGGGTCCCCGGGGCCATAATTGGCCTCTGGAGGGGGGCCACATGCCACCTCCAAAAAACCCCCAAAAAAACAACAAGGCTGGCCAGGCCCCGGGGGACGGGGTCCCCGGAGCCATAATTGGCCTCAGGAGGGGGGCCACGCAGCCTCCCTCCCAATTTTTTTTACAAATTAGTAAAGGCTGGCCAGGCCCCGGGGGATGGGGTCCCCGGGGCCAGAAGTGGCCCAGGGAAGGGGGGCCACGTGGCCCCCCTCCCATAAAATAAAAAAAATAAAAAAGAAACCGGTAACTCACCGGAGGCCCCGCCCCATCCCTGCATGACTCTGCAAACGCACCCCCTGGCGCGTTCTAAGTTGGGGAATTAGGTCCCCTTTAATACTGAGGGTCCCTGGGGGCCAACTAGCCCACCAGTTACCTCCAGTAAGTGCCACAGAGCTGGATTGCAGAGAGGTGGTCCGAGGCCACGCCCCTTTTTACACTACTCTGCAAACGCGCCTCTTGGCGCATTGCTGGCGGGGCGATGAGGTCCTCTTGTGTCCTGAGGACCTCAGGACACAAGTGGACTTCATCCCCCGAGCAGCAATGTGCCAGGAGGCGCGTTTGCAGCGTGGTGTAAAAAGGGGGCGTGGCCTCGGACCACTCTCAGCAATCCTGCTGTATGGGGCTTACTGGAGGTAACAGGAGTGCTAGTTAACCCCCAGGGACCCGCAGGAGGAAAGGGGACTTCATCCCCCAACCAAGAGCGCGCCAGGAGGCGCATTTGCAGAGTGGTGGAGAAAGGGGGCGTGGCCTGTGTTCACCTCTCAGCAATTCCACTGTGTGGGACTTACTGGAGGTAAGAGGTAGGCTAGTTGGCCCCTAAAGGACCCCAGCAGCGAAGGGGACTTCAATCCCCATCCAAGAGCGCACCAGGGAGCGCGTTTACAGAGTGGTGGGCAAAGGGGGCGTGGCCTGCTATGAGAACTTAGCAATCCTGCTGTGTGGGACTTACTGGAGATAATAGGAGGGGTAGTTGGCCCCCAAGGATGTTCTTGGGGGCCAACTACCCCTCTTGTTACCTCCACTAAGTCCCACACAGTGGGATTGCTAAGACGTCTTCGGAGGCCATGCCCCCCTTTCTCCACCACTCTGCAAACGCGCCTCCTGGCAGACTACGGGATGGGGGATGAAGTCCAATTTACTCCTGAGGGACTTTGGGGGCCAAGAAGCCCTCCTGGTACCTCCTGTAAATCCTACGCAGTGGAATTCCTGAGTGCTGGTCGGAGACCCAGCACCCTTTCTCCTCCACTCTGCAAACGCGCCTACTAGTTAAGGAAGTGTTTGCAATGTAATAGGTTTCGCATTTGCGAGAGTTAGAGCTATTGGCATTGTAAATGTAAAAGTTTTTTACTAATATTTTTTGGAGTGGAGTGGATGTACGTTGTGTGTAGTGGAATTATGTGGTATGTTGTGCAGTGAAATTATGTGGATAGAAAGTATGTGGTATTTAGTGTATAGGAATTATGTAGAGTGGGATTATGTGTTATGGAGAGTAATTATGTGGCATGGTAGTCTGTGTTGTGGTTGGTAACCTCAGGTTTAGTTTTCCTCGTTTCCATAGAAGCTCAACTATGAACTTAGTGAGACAAAAAAAGAAGGAATCACTGAGGAGTACTTGTGGACCTAGTCAGAGGTATGAGCAGGGCCACTGGAATTATGCGACTGACTGTTTGGCTGCACCGACTTTCGCACAATTATACATTTTCTGCATTAGCCACATAATTCATCATCTGCTCCCTAATCTGCAGATTTGAACACAAAAAGCCTTCTTTCTAGCTCAAACGGCTCAAACGTTACCAAAAATGCAGCGACAAGTGTTACAGCGTGGTGGAAGTCCCTTTGCAAACCTAGAATGGTCACCTGTTACTTATTGCTACATGTGGGTGTTACATTGGTACTAATGGTGTGCAAGCCACTCTTGCTCCTTCTGCGCCTCTCTTGCCTCTTTCTGCATTTCTGTTGCTTCTTTCTGCACATTTCTTTCTTATTCTGCACTTCTCTTGCCTCTTTCTGCAAATTTCTTCTACTTTCTGCACCTCTCTTCCCTCTTTCTGCACGTCTGTTGCCTCCTTCTGCACCTCATTTGCTTCTTTCTGTACCCCTCTTGCCTCTTTCTGCACCCTTCTTCCCTCTTTATGCACCTCTATTGCCTTTTTCCTGTACCCCTCTTACGTCTTTCTGCACCCTTTTTGCCTCTTTCTGCACCTCCGTTTCTTCTTTCTGCACTTCTTTTGTTTCTTTTTGCACCTGTCTTGCTTCTTTCTGCACCCTTCTTGCCTCTCTCTGCACCCCTCTTCCCTCTTTCTGCACTTCTGTTGCTTCTTTCTGCACTTTTCTTGCTTCTTTCTGCACCTCACTTGTCTCTTTCTGCACTCTGTTGCTTCTTTCTGCAGTTCTCTTCCTCTTTCTGCACCCCTCCTGCCTCTTTCTGTACCCCTCTTGCCTCTTTGTTCACCTCTCCTACCCCTTTCTACACCCCTCTTGCCGCTTTTTCCACCTCTGTTGGTTCTTTCTGCACCTCTTTTGCTGCGTGCTGCACTCCACTTGCCTTTTTTCTGCATCCCTATTGCCTTTTTCTGCACCCCACTTCCCTCTTTCTGCACCTCTCTTGCCTCAGTCTGTCCACCTGTTCCCTCTTTCTGCACCCCTTTTGCCTGTTTCTGCAACTCTCTTGCCTCTTTCTGCAGTTCTCCTGCCTCCTTCTGCACCTCACTTGCCTCTTTTTGCACCTCTGTTGGTTCTTTTGCACTGCTCTTGCTTCTTTCTGCACCCCTCTTGCCTCTTTCTGCACCCGTTTTACCTGTTTTTGTACCTCTCCTGCCTCTGTCTGCACCTCTGTTTCCTCTTTCTGTACCTCTTTTGCCTGTTTCTGCAACTCCCTAACCTCTTTCTGCAGCTCTCTAGGCTCCTTCTGCACCTCTGTTGCTTCTTTCTGCACTTCTCTTGCCTCTTTCTGCACCCCTGTTGCTTCATTCAGCACTTTCCATGCTTCTTTCTGCACCTGTCTTGCTTTTTTCTGCAACCCTGTTGTCTCTTTCTGCACTCGTCTTCCCTCTTTCTGTCCCTTTCTTGCCTGTTTCTGCATCTCACTTGCCTCTTTCTGCACTTTTCTTGCTTCTTTCTACACCTCTGTTGCATCTTTCAGCAATTCTCTTGCCTCTTTCTGCACTTCTCTTGCCTGTTTCTGCACCTCTCTTGCCTCTTTCTGCACCTCTCTTGCCTCTTTCTGCACCTCACTTGCTTCTGTCTGCACTTCTCTTGCCTCTTTCTGCACCCCTGTTGCTTCATCCTGTACTTTCCATGCTTCTTTCTGCACCTGTCTCGCTTCTTTCTGCACCCCTGTTGTCTCTTTATGTACCTCTTTTGCCTATTTCTCCATCTCACTTGCCTCTTTCTGCACTTTTCTTGCTTCAATCTGCACCTCTGTTGCTTCTTTCAGCAATTCTCTTGCCTCCTTCTGCACTTCTCTTGCCTGTTTCTGCACCTCTCTTGCCTCTTTCTGCACCTCTCTTGCCTCTTTCTGCACCCCTGTTGCTTCACTCTGCACTTTCCATGCTTCTTTCTGCACCTGTCTTGCTTCTTTTTGCACCCCTGTTGTCTCTTTATGTACCTCTTTTGCCTGATTCTGCAACTCTCTTGCCTCTTTCTGCAGTTCTCTTGCCTCCTTCTGCACCTCTGTTGCTTCTTTCTGCACTTCTCTTGCCTCTTTCTGCACCCCTGTTGCTTCATTCTGCACTTTCCATGCTTCTTTCTGCATCTGTCTTGCTTCTTTCTGCACCCCTGTTGTCTCTTTCTGCACTCGTCTTCCCTCTTTCTGTACCTTTCTTGCTTGTTTCTGCATCTCACTTGCCTGTTTCTGCACTTTTCTTGCTTTTTTCTACACCTCTGTTGCTTCTTTCCGCAATTCTCTTGCCTCTTTCTGCACTTCTCTTGCCTGTTTCTACACCCCTCTTGCCTCTTTCTGCACCTGTCTTCCCTCTTTGTGCACCTCTCTTGCCACTTTCTACACCTCTCTTCCCTCTTTCTGCACCACTCTTGCCTCTTTATGCATCCCTCTTGTCTCTTTGAGCACCTCTTTTGCTTCTTTCTGCACTTCTCTCTCCTCTTTCTGTACCCCTCTTGCCTCTTTCTGCACATCTGATGCTTCTTTCTGCACTTCTACTGCCTCTTTCTGCACCTCTCTTGCTTCTTTCTGCAGCTGACTTGCCTCTTTCAGCACCTCTGTTGCTTTTTTCTGCAGATCTTGCTTCTTTCTGCACCTCACTTGCCTCTTTCTGCACTTCTCTTGCCTCTTTCTGCACCCCTGTTGCTTCATTCTGCACTTTACATGCTTCTTTCTGCATCTGTCTTGCTTCTTTCTGCACCCCTGTTGTCTCTTTCTGCACACGTCTTCCCTCTTTCTGTACCTTTCTTGCCTGTTTCTGCATCTCACTTGCCTGTTTCTGCACTTTTCTTGCTTCTTTCTACACCTCTGTTGCTTCTTTCCGCAATTCTCTTGCCTCTTTCTGCACTTCTCTTACCTGTTTCTACACCCCTCTTGCCTCTTTCTGCACCTGTCTTCCCTCTTTCTGCACCTCTCTTGCCACTTTCTACACCTCTCTTCCCTCTTACTGCACCACTCTTGCCTCTTTATGCATCCCTCTTGTCTCTTTGAGCACCTCTTTTGCTTCTTTCTGCACTTATCTCTCCTCTTTCTGTACCCCTCTTGCCTCTTTCTGCACCTCTGATGCTTCTTTCTGCACTTCTCCTGCCTCTTTCTGCACCTCTCTTGCTTCTTTCTGCAGCTGACTTGCCTCTTTCAGCACCTCTGTTGCTTTTTTCTGCAGATCTTGCTTCTTTCTGCACCTCACTTGCCTCTTTCTGCACTTCTCTTGCTTCTTTCTACGCCTCTGTTGCTTCTTTCTGCACCCCTCCTGCCTCTTTCTGTACCTCTCTTGCCTCTTTGTACTTGCTTCTTTCTGCACCTCTCTTGCCTCTTTCGGCACCTCTGTTGCTTCTTTCTGCACTTCTCTTGCCTCTTTCTGCACCTCTGAGTTAGAGGTAGTTTTAATCCCCCTGCAGAATTTCTATGGTTTTTTAAATGCTAATTTCTAATTATAACGTCCCTGAAACCTATGGTTTTTTCAGTGAATTTCAAAGGTTTTTTAAATGCTAATTTCTAACTATAACGTCCCTGAAACCTATGGTTTTTTCAGTGAATATATATATACATTTTTTTAAATTCTCTGCACTGACTATAACATCCCTGTAACCTTTGGTATTTTCAGTGAATTTTAATGTTTTTTTATATTTTATTTCCTAACTGTTAACTGTAACCTTTGAAAGTGTGTGTGTGTGTGTGAGTTGCTGTATGGGTCTCTGAGTGGGTGTGTGAGTAGATTTGTGGGAGTATGGGTGCCTGTATGGGTCTGTGAGTAGGTATGTGAGTGACAATATGGGTGAGTGCCTGTGTGGATCTGTGAGTGAGAGTGTGAGTGTGTGAGTGGGTCTGTGAGTGGGTGCATTGGTTTCTGAGTGGGTCTGTGAGTGGGTATGTGAGTCTCTAAGTGCATCTGTGAGTGAGGGCAACTGTGAGTAGGTGCATGAGTATCTCAGTGGATCTCTGAGTGTTTGCATGAGTCTCTCTGTGGGTTTATGAATGGGTTCATCTGTCTCTGAGTGGGTCTGTGAGTGACTACGTGGGTGTCTGAGTGGGTCTATGAGTGGGCGAAAGAGTCTCTGAGTGCATCTGTGAGTGGGTGCATGAGTCTCTGAGTGGGACTGTGAGTGGGTAAATGAGTCTCTGTCTAGATCTGTCTGGATGCATAAGTGTCTGAATAGGTCAGTGAATGGCTGCACAAGTGTCCAAATCGGTCTGTGAATGGGTGCATGGATGTCTGAATGAGTCTCAGTGGGTACATGAGTCTTTGAGTGGGTCTGTGATTGGCTGTATGAGTGTCTGACTGGGTCTGTCAATAGGTGCAAGAGTATCTGAGTGAGTCTGTGCATAACAGTTTAAGTACCTCTGTGAGTGAGTGCCTGAGTCTTTATGGGCATCTGTGAGTGGGTGCATGAATCTCCTAATGTGTCTGTGAGCTGGCGCCTGAGTGAATGGATCTGTGAGAAGGTATATCAGTGTCTGAGTGAGTCTGTGAGTGGGTGCATAAGTCTGTGAGTGAGTGTGTGGGTATCTGAGAGATGTCAGTGGGTTCATGAGTCCTGAGTGGCTCTGGAAGTAGGCAGATGAGGCTCTAAGTTCATCTGTGAGTGGGTGCATGAGTCTAAAAGTACATATGTGGCTGGGTGCATGAGTCTCTGAGTGCATCTGTAAGTGGGTGCATGAGTATCTCAGTGGATCTCTCAGTAGGTGCATGAATCTCTATGTGGGTCTGTCAGTGGGTGAATGAGTGTCTGAGGGGATCTATGAGTGGGTACATCAGTGTCTGTGTAGGTCTGTGAGTGGGTAAATACGTCTGTGAGTGGGTCTGTGAGTAAGTGCATGGGTCTCTGACTGGGAATGTCAGTGGGTTTGCGAGTCCTGAGTGGGTCTGGAAGGGACTGCGTGAGTCTCTCAGTGTATCTGTGAGTGGGTGCATGAGTCTCTGAGTGCATCTGTAAGTGGGTGCATGAGTATCTCAGTGAATTTCTGAGTGGGTGCCTGTGTCTCTCTGTAGGTCTATTAGTGGGTGTGTGAGTGTCTGAGTGGGTTTTTGAGTGGGTGCGTGAGTCTCTAAGTGGGTCTGTGAGTGGATGCGTGAGTGTCTGAGTGGGTCTATGAGTGAGTACGTCAGTGTCTGTGTGGGTCTGTGAGTGGGTGCATGACTCTCAGAGTAGGTATGTGACTGGGTGGATGAATTCCTCAGTGGGTCTGTGAGTAGGTGCATAAGTGTAGTAGTGGATCTGTGAGTGGGCACATGAGCCTTTGTGTGGGTTTGTGACTCGGTGTATAACTCTCTGAGTGTGTCTGTGAGTGGGTACATTTGGGAATTTAAAAAAAAATTGTTTTGCTGATATTTGTGAATTCGCTGCCACGTTACATGCGGGGACCAGGCTGGTGGTCGCTATGAATGATCAAATATTGTGCATGAAAAAAACCTGTTTAGCGACATATTGTACACATGTGGAGTTACTGAAAGATGACTATATGCCTCTTATGATGTCAGGACACATCCAACCTGACCCCTTATACCAACTTCTGCCATATTATTTCAGCCCTGGGGACTGTTCTGATGAGGTGAAATGGTGGTTGAAACCCTCTGCTCAGGTTGCGGCCATCCAATCACAGCATTCCTGTTGGCATGTGCATTCCTGATTAATCGCAAAATCAGCATGAATTAGCCGTGATCACAGATATACAAATTTGGATTTCCTTAAATTTCTTAACAACTACTGAATGTATTTGCACCAAATAGCAAAAGGCACAATCTGCAGACCCAAAGCTAGCTTTCTGCCAAATTTGGTGTATTTGGTGAATACCGTATTCAAAGCTCCCTATAGAAATTAACATGGGAAACACACTTTTTTGAACGCCCTTTTTCTCGGCCCCCCACTTGCCGTATTGCCCCCGAAACTTTCCATGCGCAACAAGAATCACTGGATCATTTTGTTTAGAAATGTCAAATGGCGCCAAAGATATAGGCAAGTCAAGAAATGCTTTTCCTATGGAAACATGATCTTAACTATAACTACCAACTGGCAACCGCCAGTAGGTAGTCTATCCATCTATCTATCTATCTATCTATCTATCTATCTATCTATCTATCTATCTAACTATCTATCTATCTATCTATCTATCTGTCTGTCTGTCTGCCTGTCTATCTATCGATCTATCTTTACATATATATATATAAAGATATATATAGATATATAAATAGGGAGAGAGATTTCGATTTTCTTGTAAGCACAAAGGAAATGCAAGCTACACCAGAACATTGGTTGCTTCTCAAAGTGTATTTGTGGCAGACGAAATCACCTGTCTTAGGGTCTGATTACGATGCTGGCAGTCATAGTGGTGGTGGTCCAACCGCCGACGGCTCTTCATTCTGGCCACCTCTTTAGCACAATGGCGGTCCGAAGGAAAGTTGCCCCACACAACACCACCACTACCACCAGGATATTGGATCCTGATGGTGAGGTGGTCGTATCAGGGCAAGTGAATGGCAGCAGTGCACAGGCAGGAGCCACCATCTGGATTATGACAAATGTGATCCTGGTCTGACCACCAGGTTCGTAATCACCCCCTTAGTCATAAGTAATTCAGAAAGTTGTAGATTTCCATGAACATTCCTCCTCTATACTTGTTCCAGTAGATTCATTGCTAGATATAATTCTACATTTGTAAGCATATTAGAAGTATTTATTTCATTTTCTTCTCTGATATGTCTGTTCAGGAACTTGTTTGACTGTGGACACCCCCCCCCACTTCCCCCAGATCCTATGAAGTAAGGGATATTCTCTTAATTTGTTACCCTGGAAACTCATTTATCTCTACATTTCAGAGGCACATTTATGTGTTTTACCATGTTTCCAGAGTAGGAATGGTCATGGAAAATAGTTCTGAATTACCGCATGTGGACCAACCACTTGTCCCACCCCACTGAAAAAATAGGTGTATGACCTCATCTCTAAATGCAATAAAGCAGAAAATCTACCATACTTGTATGTTTTCCATGGTGCTAAGTACCATCTTTGCCCAAAAATGTCAGTCAGAATATAATCACATCTTTAAAGATATTGGGATTTTTGACTACATATTTCTTGTAGCACACCTTGCATACCAACCAACATAAACAAAATAGTTGTGAAATGGCCTCTGGGTGCATGGTATAGTACCAGGATGTTGAGTTTGAAATATCGTGCTTCAAAAATATTAGAGCTACAAAATCAACAGCAAAACTAAAGTGAAGGTAAGTGTACATAGGTAAGTAATAGATTTGAATATTTTTAACTCCACATGTATGCACGGTGAAGATATATATCTTTAAGGTGTGCAGATGTGAAATTAAAAGTAGTTAATCCATATTACCTATATACACTTACCTTCACAACATTTTAGTAGTGAATATTGTTACAATATTTTTGTAGCACAATATTTTTGTATTTGATATTCTGGCATACAGCTAGGTACACAGGTCAGCTCCTCTGTATAAAAACACACATGCAAGCCAGCCAGTGAGACTGTCCGGATCCCTTGCTTTTAACTTGCCCTTTAATTGGTCTCAGCCCCTGTGTTTAGTTGCAGAAAATCGCAACTTTAATGAATTTACCTAAACATCACAAAACAAGATAAACATTACTAACTTATTCACCGGAGTCAGAGTTTCATGCCTGTCAGGGTTCAAATTATCTCTAGTCAGTCTGAGTACTGTTTTTTTTTCTTTTCATAAAAAGCCAGACGTCCCACTAATTATAATAATACATTTCTCTATTTTATAGTAAATTATAGTATATATTGACTTGTCCTATTTCTAAGTATTAACCTAGGTGTTAGGATATTGGATATTGGATTTAAAATAATAGATATTAGAGTTTACAGTATCTCCTTCTCTAAAATGGTATCTACATATTGAAGGTAGACTACAGATTTGCATCATTGCTCACTTCTATAAGCAAATGTTTGTTTTCAGAAACATTACAAACACACGATTTATTGCTCCACAGGGGGCATATTATCATCAACAACCAGCGATAATTATCGCTAAGCGCGAATTTAAATATCGCCGGCTATCGCTGGATTACATCGCCGAGTTAGCACGTTATCATCAACGTCTAACTCCAAGGCGATAAAAAATCCAGCGATAGCGGCGAAATACGTGATTAGCGCTGGAAATCCACCGATAAAAAGTCAGCGATAGTGAAATCCTTGGTAATAAGCCAAGGTGGTCTCAGCCTGACAATCCACCTCCCATAGAAAAGAGGGCTAAGTCAAGTTTCAATCAGGCGTTAGGAACCAGCGATAATCGCGGTTAGCGCGACTTTTATTATCGCTACGCGGGTTTGCGGCCGCATTGATAATAGAAGGTAGTCGTGTTAGCGACTGTATTCATGGTGTTTCTCAATGGCACCGCCTACTTTGCATCTCATTAGCGATGTATATCGCTGAGATGCTTAGCGTTAGTATTTCGGCTGCTAACATGCGCTAATGCATGTTAGCGCCGCCTTGGTGATAGGGCGATAAAAATATTGCCGCTTTAGCGGGAAAAAGTGCTGCTAAAGCGGCGATACTGCCCTTGATAATATGCCCCCAATGTATTAATTTGCTGGTTGCTGAATCCTCTCTGCCTGGTACTCAACAGCTTTGATGTGTTTCAGAGAGAAATGTAACAGATTCAAAACTTCTGGGGCAAAAATAAATGTCTGGCATTAATAATAACATCTATTTTTCCCTCTTGACTGTGTTGCTGTTTGACAGAAAAATGCATTTTTCTTATTTGACAGAGTAATAAAAATCTAATTATCTCTAAATAGGCAGCAATTTTGTTATTTAATCTTTTCACCAAAAGGTTAGTTAATTAATCAGAAACAAATCCTGCTTATTATTTCAATAGAATTAGAAAGACAAATCATCAGAGCGCAGCTAAAAAGGGCAGGCCTGTGGTTTAACCTGCCTCATTTCCATACTAGTACAATGCGTGTCAGGAGCTGTTAGTCAGGCAGCAGATGGTCTCCTGGCGCAGTTAGGTTTTCCTCCTTTCTAATGCTTGTGATCTCATTACCGCACTTAAACCATTTCCAGGCTAACTATTAAATTGCAGTGAAAGACGCTGTAATAAAATAACCTGTCACAGCGCCACTAAGGGCAGAGGCATTTAAGTGTTCACTGAACTTTTCCGCTAATCTGCGCACATATTATGGAGAAATATATTGTTACTTATAGGTCAGCTGCAGTGAGGCTTCCACAAAGGAACACGAAAGTTCAGGTAAACAATGGAAGGATTTAATTAATCGGAGATATTTCAGTGCTGCCACATCAGCCCTGTTATTGTGATGCATTAGGTTCGTTAGAAGTCATGGAAAATGAAAACAGCTTATATCTCGCACCTATATCTGAAAATGTTATACGAGTAAGTAAACAATACCATCTAAGTGATGTGACTTTAGGAATATTTTTCTTTTAAGCAAGTGTATTCTACATCTCAGAAGCAGCAAATGCCATCAGTTGCTTTCAATGTTTTTGTATATACCGTAATATTAACCCAACTCATGGAAGAGCCATGTATTTACAGATAAAGCGATAACGATCATTTAAATAGGAAAAAACTATTGAAAGACACTGTGCTTTTGAAATGGCATGTTGTTCTTCAGAGTATTGGTCCTGTCCCAATCAAGTTGTTGTCACCTGACACAGATTGCTTTATCATCAAATAGTCATGGTGCCCTTTGCAGGCAATATGGTCATCATACACCACCCTGATAAACGTATGAATTTCTTAAAGAGGGAGGTTTGTGATTTCTTTAGACCTTTTTGTGGTGAATGCGGGCTATTTCTTCCGTGACATGGCATAGATAACAACTAGTACAGAGATGCTGGGGTGGTTAGGTGATTGACTATGTTGAACTTGGCCCTCTCTGCAGGGTCACCCAAACTGTTTGCCTTCACCACTACTGCTTTCCGAACTCGTTTTTGCTGGCTTTTAGGACTCTGTGCACTTTACCACTGCTAATCAGTGCTAAAGAGCTTGTTCTCTCTCCTGTAAGCATGGTAAAATTGGCTTGCACCGAATTGACAAATTTAATTTACTTATAAGTCCCTAATAAAGTGGTACTAGGTGTATCCAGAGCCTGTAAATTAAAGGCTACTGGTCGGCATGCAGCGCTTATTGTGCCATCCACTTAAGTAGTCTTTTAGGTCTGGTGTTAGCCAAAACCTTTTGATTTTACTAAAATATATACATATAATATACTTGCATATAGGGGATTTCAGCCTCCTCTCTTCATCCATTGATGTGTTGTTGAGTCATTCACATTTTGCTTCCACTCACTGCAGCATGTAGCATGGGGCAGTGTGTCAGCCTACCTAGGCCACTGGTTAACTTTCCTTTGAGTGAACACATTGTCCTCTCTCGCAAGCCAGTTCCCTTCAGTGCCAGTGTTTTTGTTTCTACTTTGTAATTACTTTAGTGTGCCTTTTGTGTTTAGATCCTGATGTGATAGATAGCAGGACACTTCTGATGTACATTCTATCTTTATCTGATCCCACCGCCTGCCATCACTGTTGTAAATTCTTTTTGGAGTGTTTTTACAGAATACCAGATTGTCTCCATTTGAAACTGTTTTGTATCAATTTCTCTGAAAGTAGAATATGCTTCTTATGGTTACCCCCACTTTTTGCTTGATGTGATACTGTTTTTGACTAGTCTGACTGGGATCCTGCTAATCAGGACCCCAATCTATCTGCTTTCTCTTTAAACTGTTGTGTTATGTACTTCGGTACACCCCATATTGGATACTGGGGTACCCTTGTCAGACCCTAGTATATGGTACCCATGTACCAAGGGTATAGGTACCCCAGAGGTCTCCCATGGGCTGAAGCATGTATTATGCCACCCCTGAGAGACCATTCAAAATGGAACTACAGGCCTGCCATTGCACCCTGTGTAAGTTGGCGCATGCACCACTTACTAAAGATATAGATTTACTATATCTAAGGGTCACTGCACTTAAAACCTATAAGTCACCCCTATAGCAGGCCTTTACAATCCAGAGGGCAGGGTTCTTGGTTCTATGTGAGAGGGTGCCCCTGCATGAGCAGGACATCCCTGCAGCCTATGGAGTCCATTCTTCCAGGTTGTCAGTGAAGCAGCCATATACTATATAGAGGGGCACCGTGTAATGGCGCGATGACCATCTCGAAAATGGCTGCAACGAATCCTATCATGTTTGCTATCAAACATATTGGAATCATACCCTCACACCGTAAATGGTGTGGGAGATATGGTTCCAAGCACTGGAAGAGCCCTCTGTTAGGCTCTCAGTGTTCCCGGTACCAGCCTTCTACCCCGGACAGCACTAAATGGTTGCTGCCGACCAGAGACACATTACTGCCCTCCTGTTGCTGAGCCACGCTCGAGCAGGGAAAAGCAGAACAATAGGCATCCTGTCACAGCACCACTCAATCTGCATGAGGGGCAAATTTGGTGTCCCTGTGCATAGTCCAGTTCAAACCAGTTCCGGGAGCCGTTGGCTCCTGCTCTGGCACGAAACTGGACAGAGGACATGGGAGTAACCCTCCCCTGGGAGGGTCCCCTGAATCTTCTCAACCCTTTCCCTAGGGTGCTTAAGGGCTTACCTGGGTGTAGGTCCCTAGATTTTTCGTGGGATAAGATTCAGAACTGAAACCACTGCACTTCTGCTGTCTGGGCACTCTAGACTTCGCTGGACTTCATTTGGGCCTGACTTCGTCTCCCTTCCAGTCTGCTACATCGTATGTGCCTGCGTATCATACAGGAACCTTCCAATGCCTGTGAAGCATCAAGGACAACTGAAGTACTCTCCCTTGGAGTGAAGGAGTCACTCCCCTGCTTTTGCAGGAACCTCAACTAAGTCGACCAGTCTGCAGATCCCAAGCTCCTCCGGACTCCGTGGGCTCTGCAACACAGGTGGTGGTTTTCCTCAGTTCCCAAGGACTGCTCTACCCTCTTACCAAGTTTGAGGCCAGTAGTCCTTGTGGGGGTTGCAATAACTGAACCCCTGGGTACCGCATTCCCTTTGCAGTTGCAAAGGCTTGTTGACATCTTTGCAAGAAGATCTTTAGGCTCCAAGTAGCCCCAACCTCAAGCACCTCCAGTGATCAGAATCTTTGGCCACACCATATCGTGTTCATCGTGGCCTGCCTCTTTTGGTGAGCTGCTTGAGGTCCTCTTGGGACTCCTGTGCTTTTGGCCTGTGGGTCTATTTGGGGGTCACCTTTGTTTTCCTTGGGCTCCCCTGATAGCTCGGGGCCTGCCCTGCTTCTGGTGAGTCTCCTGGACCTTACTAGTCCCAAACATGCAACTTCTTGACTTCCTGCATGGGTTGCATTTGCCAAGGCTTGTTGGTGCTCCCGCCAAACACCGACCCCTCAGCACTCGACATCCTTTGTGGGACAGCTTGTATTGTATCCGGGTCCTGGTTGTCCTCAGCATCTCCTGGACCTCACAGCTGCAGAGTCAAGGTCACCATCATCTTACCTGAAGCACCGGACATCGGAGGGCATCCGCCGTCCAAGTCTCCTGGTCATCCCTGAGTGACATAGACACTGTCCCCTCTGCTTTCAGGTATTCCTCTTCAAGAATCCACGTTTAGATTCCTCCTGACACTTTCTCCTCTTCCAGCAGCGGCACTTTCCTGAAGTCCTCCATTGGGTTCGACAGCGGTTCCCGACATCACTTCACACCTATGCACCCGGCTTCCCTGGGATAGGTGACTTGGGTACTACGGTATCCACGGGTGGGGTAGCTCTCCAACCTTCTGTCTTCCACGGGGTTTCTTCAGGGTCCACTGGGAAGGGTCCCTAATCTTTAAAAATCTAACCGCGACTTGCACATAGACTTGTGCGGAGCACGCAGGCATGTTCACACACTGCACACGCTCTCCGTGGGGTCCCTATCTACTTACCTTGGGTGGTTATGTGGGTCCCCAGCAATTCTACGCCCTCGCGACATTGTCCTGCCTTGAGTCGTGGTTCTTATACCACTTTCTTAGTATATGGTTTGGTCCCCCCCTGCGGCCCACTGTGTATATGTGCTATTTACTGTCATTTCTTTGCTTAAGTATTGTGTGCTTTGTGTCTATCTCTGTGTGGGAGATACTGTAACGTACTACATAGTGTTATATAATAAATACATATTTTTATACATAATATGTGTGGTTCTGTTTTCATTTAATCTATACTATAAGATTGCATTCTGGTAAAACAAGCTGCTTTACACTCCTTCAAGGCTAAGCCTGAAGGCTGCTCTCCACAGCTACCACTTGGATAGCTTTCTAAGGTTGTCTGAGACCTCTTAAATCACCATAAGGGTTGTCTGGACTGGTGCAGGGTACCCACTTACATTAGTGGACATCATATACCAGGCCAGCTTCTCACACTTTCTTTCTTTGATTCTTTCTTTCTTTCTTTCTTTCTTTCTTTCTTTCTTTCTTTCTTTCTTTCTTTCTTTCTTTCTTTCTTTCTTTCTTTCTTTCCAGACTGTTTCTATTAGTTTGTGGTTGGCGTCATTAATATTTTACTTCCACCCACTCCAGCATCCATTAAGAGACAGTATATAAGCCTACTTCATCCATTGGCTGACTTCACTAACAGTTATGGCATATGGCATTTTCACAAGGAACACATCCACGTACAAAGTGGCACCCTTCAGTGCCAGAGAGTACTATGGTAATGTTCATTTTTTGAGACCCAAAAACATTTTTTGCCTGTACCAACATGTTGTTTTAGAATGATGAGTACCTGCCATATTCTTAAACGATTAAGTTTTGCAAAAACCATAACAAAACAAAATAATAATTGACAGAAGGCTTGCAGTCAACGCCAGACCTATTGTCTTAGCCAATGGTTGTTAAATCATGCCTTAGGCCCACCATTGCAGTCTGTGTGCAGTTTTAAACTGACATTGACCTGACTACAACTACCAAGAGGCACATGATTGGAACTCTGACCAAGATGCTACACTCCTTTTCCCCTTTCTCACTTGTTTGCCATGTCACCACTAATCCACACTAGTCATGCAGCTTACCATTTCTTAAGTGTTGCTAAAGTGGCATTGAACTGATTACAACTACCATGAGTCCTTGTGATTGGAACTCTTACCAAGATGCTATAGTGAATGTGACACACTCAAAGTCACTGTCAAAGAAATATTAGTATGGATGTGTCATTAAAGTAAAACACACCTTTTCTTCTACAACTCTGTACTGGACTCTCACACATCACCCAAATGAAAAGGAAATGTCTGTCAATGGGATTACATAGAATCAACTAGTCTTCTGTAGGGGGAACCCTGAAAGGCTGAGGCCTTGGGGCACACTACATTTTACACATGTCTGACAAACTCCTTGTGCACTGGTTCTGGGAACTGAAATATATAAGGGACAACTAATAGAATAACCAAGTGCCAGGCATGTGTAGGCAATGGGTAAGTGCAACTTATGAAAGCAAACACAGCACTCAGAGCATGTAGCAACCATCTAGATGAAGTAGGTGTACGGTACACATTGCAAAATGGACACATGTCCATGTAAAACTACACAAAGGTATGGCAAGTTTACACCCTCTATGTGTGGATACACAAATATCTAACTTCAACACACCTAACACATACCCAACCTACATCATATTAAGAAGGACAAGCTAAATGAAGTTGACAGTGGCCAGGCCAAGCTGAAATACTTACCACATGACATGTCACCCAATGCAATGTCTGCCCCATCTGGATGGCAACCCACAAAGGCATCCATTCAACATGTACCCTTGACCTGTCTAACTCCAGTACTGACTCCAAGGTCACATCATACTAACCACTTCAACTGGATAAGCAATCAGGGATCACACAAATACATCTGTACTCACTCAGCACTAACTATACAAGAACGTCAAATAAATAGGAAAGTAATGGAAGGACTAATGTCTTTAAAACGAAGAAGTGGTTTGCTGAAAGGATTGAAACAAATAAAAAACAAAACAAAGCTCAATGGCCAGTCCATTAATTGTCCGTGTGCCACATCGCAATGCTGTGCCACCAAACGTGCCCTTACTGACTCTGCCAGGAAAACCTCTCCTGTGAGGGGCCTATATTAGGCAGTCTAGGCACCTCAATGATTTTTTGGAGAGGGCTGAGGTCGGTATTGGGAGGGGTTGGGTTGACTTGGGGGGGGGAGTGGCTGTGGCAGTGGCAGAGGTAAGGGCAAGGTCAAATATAGGACTTTCCTTGCGAGCCTGGGGTGGTGGGATGACAAGGGGTGGGTTTTGGGGAGGCAGAGGGAGTGTCTGTGTGTGTTTTGGGTGTGCATGTTGTTTGTGCAATTGTGTGTGGGTCTTATGTATGTTGTTTCTGTGTCATAGGTGACTATTGTTTGGGTGAGATTTTGCGTTTGTGTGTTTTTTGGCTTTTGCTGTGGATGTGATGGGTATGTTGTGTGTCTGGGCTGTTTCTGTTGGTGTGGGTTCTGGAATATGTTTACAGTGGGGCTGGTGAATGTGGTCAGTGTCTGTTGAGTGGTTGCATGCCTAGACATCTTGCTGCGTTTTGTATGTGTGTGCTGCATGTGGATGTTGTTGTATGTGCATGCTTCAGTCTGATTGTCCTGTGGACAGGTCTGGGAAAAGGGATTCTTACTAGTAAAGTGGCAGGAGGTGGGTTGAAGGCTGGGGCGGGTAGAAGACTACCATCAAAGAGGAGGCCAGAGCCTGAAATGACCTGTGTAGGCCAGACATACTACTGTGAATGCCTTTGAAGTAGTCTAGTGTCTGCATCAGCTGGCTGGAATGCCACTGCTTGGCATTCAGCAGTGCAGTCTGCCTAGCAGAGATCTGTCTCAGGTGGTCAATAGCCTCTTCACTCAGGGCTGCATGGGACACAGGGGCAGGGGCTGAGTTGCCTGGAGCAAAGGAGACACTGCCCTGTTTACGCGAGCGGAGCTGGAGAACTTGGTGGGGAGCAGCGGGGAGGGTGTAGATGGAATGGGGGTGGTGGACAAGGATGTTGTGGAGACAGGGTCTGTGGGTTCCATCACCACCAGGGAGTTGCCACTGGAGGTCGACTCAGAAGAATATGACATAAAAACAGGTGCTTCCTTTGTAACCCACTCAGTCTCTGGGCCACTGCCTCCATTGGTGTCAGTCTCCTGACTGGAGGCACCCTGACTAGCTCCATCCCCTTTGTCGTCGGCACGGTGTCCTCTGCTTGCCTCGGTTGATGCTGAAAAGACAGTACGAACAGCTCTTAACCATACGATTGTCAAAGGTGCACAGATCACTCCACCAACAATGTTTCGTAAACCTTGCATGGAGAAAAAGTGGCCATAAGTTTTCTGTCAGGGGTTGCACATCTA
This sequence comes from Calotriton arnoldi, assembly GCA_963921515.1. Lineage (NCBI taxonomy): Eukaryota > Metazoa > Chordata > Amphibia > Caudata > Salamandridae > Calotriton > Calotriton arnoldi. Next base: position 272,820 of record CAWUFW010016868.1, read on the forward strand.
TCTATCGTACCAGACCCCATTTATGGCTAGGGACATCCCCATCCACATTGGTCGTGGTGAGAACACCTTCCTCAAATTGCATATCTACAGCTCAATAGAACAGTGAAAGTCTTAAGAGGTTTAGGTAATCCCCAGTCCATGAATATGAGGTGCCACTTGTGCCCAAAAGGGAAGGCACATCACAGTATCCAAAGTGCTTCGCACACACAAATACCAATGTATCACAGTGTTTAAACACCCACGTATGACTATACCAAATCTGCATGTCACTCCCTGATGCAAATCATTAGTCAGTGAATGCACCTTCAAATGTCTACATGTGTAGTTCACATAACTCTACACTCCCACATCAAATGGCATCGATGATCAGTTTGGGAGACACAACTGTAAGTGTACATACCATGAAATACAATTGAGCATGACTAATAAGAGAGATCAATGTCTCTTTGTATGTCTGACAATCCCACCAATGTCTACACACTCCTGTCTGTGTGTACACATCACCTGCATCCCCAGCATAAATTAATATTGCCCTTTACACATTGACCAACACATACATGTGTGGATGACGCTCCTCTTAACCTTTGTAGACTCTTACATCATGTATCATACCTTTGTGCAGATGATAGCATAACAAATTAAAGCTACACATGCCATCATGAAGGCATAAACACTAAAGGCACCAGTGTTGTTTGCCATCTAAAATACTGTGCATACCCCACTTACCAAGGCTAAGTATGGCTCATTGTCTGCTTCCTATGTGCACTGTATGCCATGTTGCATGTAAGAGATCCCCAGGACAAGATAAACAGTATTGGGGGAGCATCACTCCTGACACAAAGAAGACACATGGTCTGTTTGGGACAGCAGACACGCACACCATCAAACATATGTAGGTGAACTGTCACATTAGTTTCACACACTATGTAGGGGTGAGAGGCAAATCTTTCTACTCCGGCCTCCCCAATTATACAGCACTAACCCATCAGGTCTAGGAATAAATTGTTGCAGAAAGACACCACTGAGCTAGTTTTATATCTTTACTGCACTTTCTTTCGGTGATCCCAAAGCATATTGAGATATCATTTCTTTTTTTATGTGTGTATTGTCTTCCCCTCCCTTATTCTCCATCCCAAGCATATTCTGCGCAGGGGTGTATTGTAAGACAAGCCCAATGATGAAGCATGTCACAATTTTGTGAGTGAGGGCAGTATTTTCTTACAGAGAATGTGCCACTTTTTCAACACTGCTCGCTACTCCTCCTGATGTGTTAGAACTGTCACATTACTCAGCCATGTGTCTGCACAGCTCTGAAGATAGACATGTGACTTGACTCACCTTTGGATCTGGTCCAAAAGACATAAGTCTTGGTGAAACATCATGCACCTATAACAAGACCTACACATGCAACAACACTGCTAATCCTTAGGACATTAGTAACCTACAATGTTGAAGGGGAAACTGGTGCTTTTAACAGGAGGAAAATGTTAATGCACAATGTCTGACTCTGCCCAATACTTACCCCCTCCTAGCTGCTGTTGGGCCCTCAACTGCCCATCAAGCTCCAGGTAAGCCATCGCCAGGATGCAGGCCATTAGGGGAGTCAGTGTCCGGCTCATGCAACTACCACGTTGGGGTACATCCTCAGCTGAATCTCCACGATCTTCCTGGTCCAGCGTCTCATGTCCTCCCACCTCTTCCTGCAGAGTACGCTGCTCCAGATATAGACCCCTAGGGACCGCACTTTCAGGGCGATGGTTTTCCACAATCCCTTTTTCTGATGAGCCCTGACCTGTATATACACAAGAGATGAAACAAAATATTAAAACTGCAAGTAATTGGATCACTGTCAGGGTCACACACATTTTGAAGACATCTAGCACAAAGAAGCAACAATTCTTAATACACTATGGGGGATATTCACAAGAAAGTGCGCTAAACATCTCCAAGAAATGTTAACGCAACTTTACACATCGCAGTCTATCATGGGAAAATAACCCTGTGTTGACGTGGAATTCACAACACGGCGGCACCATGCGATAGTTTGCCGAAAACGCGGCCAATGTCCGCGATACAACCACCGTGACGGAGATAAAAACACAAACCCCAACACCAAAAAATGTGCGATGAGCCCATTCGCGATGAGGAAAGCAGCGATAAGCAGCGCCAGGCCCACGACACACACACAGCAGGCGGGAATAAGTACAACAAAAGCAGGAAAAAGGAAGACAAACCAAACAGAAAACAACAGCGTAGCACAATGGAGGCAGCTGTAGCTAGTACATAACATCACAAGCCCCATTGGCAACAAAACATTGTACATGGCAGTCCATCGTGGATAAGGTGAATGCAGCCGGAGAGCGGAGGAGGACAATTGAAGAAAACCAGAACAGCTGGAATGATGCGAAACGCACAAGCAAGCAGAAACACGCCAACAACCAGAAGGCAGCAATGCACACCGGAGGTGGGAGTCCAGCGCCACACCAGGAGCTGGATGACATGGAGGAAATGGTGTCCACCACATCAGTCTGGAGATGGTGGCAGGAGTCGGGGACTGGAAACTGCTCAAAATCAACAGACACAACAGCAACAGGGAGAGGAACGACCAGGGACTGGGGGACGGGGGAGATGGGCACAATGGCACACATGCACAATTAAGCACAGCACAACTGCAGACAAACCATGCCCAAGAGTAACAACACCAACCAAGAGCACAAGTCACACAACTCAGCAATATCACACCACTGAACAAGCACAGAAGTGAAAACCACACTGCCTGAAAGGGAGAACGGTGAGCCAAATCAGAGCTGAAGGGCCAACTCAAACACAATGCAGCACACACACATAGGAAGCAGAGCACCCCAACATCGAACACAATGTGGTACAAACAGCAACATTTGCACAACCGAACACAGGACACAAGTGCACCCGCTTGTGGCCGGTTAATGGCCATACGCATCTAGCAAAGCACGAAACAGGGACATGATAGTGCACAAGTACCAACCCACAGCCCTGATGGGGTAGCAATGCATGTATGGCAGGGACCCAGATAGGCCGTGACACACACATTTTCATACATATCAACACTCATCACAGTTGGAGACAAGTGAATGTGCGGAAACTTCATCAACAATTGCGTGTCAGTACGGCCAAGAGAAGTGCCACAACATGCAGACCAATGCAGCAGCATGTCTGAATGAGGAACGTTGGAAAGCGCCCATGTCCACCCCGGGGTAGTCCATCACCCACACAAGTCAGTGCCAACGCGCGTTAGTTGTCCGCGCATGTATCCGGAGTCCAGGCCAATGCAGCCATGTCCACTGTCGTCTTGGGACATGTGACCAGATCCCCAACATGCAACCAGGCGCCGGGACACGTGCAATGGGTCACATTCAGTTGTGGCTGCAGGTACGTTGTCACTCGTCCATGAACGCGAGTGCAGCAGCGTAGGCCAACATTTCCAACATGAGCTCATTGTCCACCGCATCTAACATGTCGGCGACGTAACCCATCAGCTGTCCCGGACAGATGTGCTGACTCCAACCCCTGGCCCCAATTGGCACTAAAGCCCAATAGGGGAGCAGCTCAATGTGGACACTACACACGACAACTCGTGCAATCTCCCAGGTCCAGTTGCCAGCATGCTTGCCAATCATCCAGGTATGCCATAAACGGGCATCATGGTGACACTCCTGGTCGTGGGCCAACAGGGGGTGCACACACACGTCGAAATCCAGGTCAGCTACCGTTACGTTGGAGAGGCAGACATTCATGGTCCACTCGAATATGCACGAGTGACAATGCAACACAGGCTGAACGCAATTGACGTTGGCAAGGCGGAAGCTTAGCCGGTAACTTATCCGCAGCACTGCCAATGGCAGTGCCTCCAGTATATGCAGCAGACGTGCATGGTACCGGTCCATGTGGCTGGGGTTGTGCATGTGTCCGGGATGGTCTGCCATTGCATCAGTGGCTCTGCTTGAAGCGGCACTGTGCTGACCCGCGCCAGTCCTGTGGATGAAATGGCACAGCTTGGAGCAATGAGCAGTGTCTGTGTGCAACGGGTGCAGGCCTGGGGTGGGGTGGGAGTACGTGTGAAGCCCATTTCATGCACGCTAACTACAACCAAGGACTTCTGCGTGTGGGATGTGTACAAGTTGGTCTCACGTCAGGCAGTGCGTAGTGTGGGAGTCGCCAGCAAATGCTATCGTATCTGTCAGGGGGTGCTGGGCACATGCAAGTCCCAGCTCGGAGCTGCAGATGTGCTACCGCCTGATAGTTCAGACAAAGGACCTTTTATCCCTACAGTAACTTTACCATCTGCTTGCATACAGGAGATGTACAGAGGCCTGTCGTGGGTGGGGTGGGATGTCTGCGACCTAGGGAATCATGGATGACATGCCGAGCATGTGGCACATGAGCGGCCTCACTGTGTGTTATGTTGCCTCACAGCTGCTCCTCCCTCCCACGAGCCCCCACACTTGTGTGCGCTGCACGGTTGTATTACGTGCACTCCTACGGCACACCATTGTCATGCCTGTCTGTGCATGTCCAGCGGCATGCCAACAACACCATGAAGCTGGCCGTTGAGGGTGTGCGGCCACGTGAGTGTAGGCCAATGGTCCGGACAGGGCGGACACAGGTGTACAGTCCATGGCTGGCTGTGATCGCGCTGCGATTGAGGCTAGGCTTCTGACTTATGCAGCCGCAGGACTGATACACATAACACTTGGCATGCATGAGCCAAGACCCCGAGTTGTCTTGCGCTCCTACATTTCCCCGTACGTGCGGGCCCGCCCTCCGGGTGCATGCTACATTGCAACATCGACTACTGTGGCCCTAGTGGCGACAACACTCCAACACAGAGACACGCTTACCGCACTTCCTGCTCAAGGCCAGACCAGAACCACGCCCTGATCCCCCTGCCGAATCAGCACACCCCGGCGCTGACCTGACATACGCCGGACCAGCACACGCCGCTTGTGCATGCAGGGGGGGCGGGCGAAGCTACATGTCCTGGCCACTGCTGAGGTGACATGGTATCGTCCGCTGGGATCACTGACATAATATCGACAACAAAAATATCGTATTGACAAAATATCGTCGTCATAATATCGACTACAATAATATCGACTACCAATACTTATTTAAAAAAATACAAAAATATCGAGTACACAATATCGTACATAAAAAAAATTGTACACCACAATATCGAAATACAAAATATCGTTAAATTAAATATCGTTCAAATTTAAATAACATACAAAATATCAAAAATATCGAATACCAAAATATAGACATCAATATTATCGATTTTTAAAAATATCGACTATTGAAAAACTGGTCAATTAAATATATGTTTAGCACCAAATATAAATTCACATTATAAAACAATATAAAACACTTAAATAACATAAAATAATCATTTGCAAACACATCAATATTTAAAACTTACATTTTTTTCTAAACAAAACAATTACAGTAATAAAATAAAAACTTTAAAATCTATAATACTTGCATCATTTCACATTCAAAACAATGTTTAATATATTTTAAAAAATAAAAACGAAAAAATAATAACTTTCTACTAACAAGTTCTTAATTAGCATTTCCTTATATGGAAACAAACAGCCAAAACACTAAAAACAATTAACTTGAACGAATCAAATACTCACATTTTAAAATACACCAATAACATAAAGCAAACAATTAAATAAACACTATATAAACATGATATGTTTGCATCTCTTTTACACTTCTAACCTACAATAAAGAAGAAGGTGAAACTCTGCCCGACTGTTTCCTGAAAGAAAACTTTCATTACTGAAAAAATCTTTAAAACTGCACTAAGTAAAACTGTATTTAAAATATAACGATACTACTAGCCTTCAACCCTAATTATTTCTTAGACCTAATTTACTATTCTTTCATTGCTGACATTTATATCTGCTCTACAGATATCTTACAAAGCCAGAAAAATATTTTCAACATACTCACCAATAAAAGAACAATAAATGTAAGTATATTATAATTTTTTCCAAGGTACCTAAAATTATTTTTCAAACGTAATTCACTAAGATATATTTTCTTTTTATCTATCTCCTCTACAGCCAACTGCAAAAGCATCCAAAATCATTTTATCAACAATAAACAACTAAATACAATTAAAAAGTAAGGGGCTCATTACGATACCCGGCGTAAATAAATCCGCCAGGCATGGAAGCGGCAAAAATCCGCCCGCATACACCGTCTGAACACCGACCACGCCATTACGATAACACAAACCGAAAACCGCCATCGGCGGAAAAATCACACAAAATACCGCCCGCCATCGTCCGAGTCGGAGTTAAACCGCCCGCCACGGACGGAAACACGCACGACAACACAAAACCGCCCGCCCTCACGGCCGACACACCGCACGTGAAATTACGATCGCACCGCCATGAGCGCGGAAAACCACAAATATACCGCCCGCCAGCGCAAACAACGCCGATGCCAATCGACTCGGCAGAAACCATGGTGCCCACGTCCCTGCACAGAAACCATCCGCTCACAAAACCAATAGCACACAACATGGCCAATAAGTCCACACAGCAAGGCACGCACAAATACACAAGCACAGTACACATCCCGAAAACACCCCCCCGGACAAACAAAAAATACAAAGGCCAGAACCCCAGACACAACACACCCGAAAACAACAGACCATGAGGACACACCCACATAGGTAAGTACAAAATCAGCACTCCCACAGACCACAACCCCTTGCAACATTGCAAACCAGAGAGGAGAGGAGAGGACACAGTGACACAGCGAGGACAACAGCACACCACAGAAACGCACACATCACCACCACCACCACCACCAAACACCGGCACCACAAACCCCCTGCACATTACACAACACACACCGCACCAGCACCACAAACACCATGGCACCACAAAGAATGCCCAAGTTCACGCCCATTGAGCTGACGGTCATGGTCGACGAGATCATCAAGGTGCACCCACAAATCTATGGGAACATGGTCCAACACACACCACTAGCCACCAGAAACAGAATGTGGAACCGGATCGTAGACCAGGTCAATGCAGTCGGGACCCTGCCCAGGAACAGAGTCGAAATTAACAAACGGTGGAATGACGTCAAGAGCCTGGTCAAGAAGAAGGAGGGCAAAAACAGAGAGCTGGCTGCCGTCACTGGCGGAGGGAATCCCGCGCTCTTCAAGACCTTCAAAGCGTGGGAGGAGAAGGTGCGAGTCATCATACATCCCGAGATCCTCGCCGGATTAGCAGGGGGAGTGGAGGCTGGTAAGTACAAACTAATGTATACCAGCACACCGCTATGTACTCACATGCACTACCACCATGCCACAGCTCCCAGGGACAAACACCCCCATGTCCAGCACACAATACACGACACACACATGCAACAGACACCACCACACACAGCCCAAACAGAACAACTGTAAGATGCGTGGGGACATGTGTACATTCAGCCAGCCACGTAACCACCAACAGGTCCCCAAATATGCCAGAAGCGCCACAACGAGCACCCACCACACCCATGTGTCCGCCACAGCTGCACAAACCGACAAGTAACAGGTAAGTGGCAGGAACACAAAGTGCAGTGGGTGGGACGGTGGACAGCCCAAGTACAACACACACCAGGCCCCTAGTCCCACAGCACAGCAAGGAGGAGCATCCCCCACACCCCACAGCCACGTGTCAGCCACCGCAGTGCACAACGACAGCCGAAAGGCAGACATCACGGTCCACAGCAATCGGTGTCAGTGGGTGTCCAGCCACCCCCACGACCCACAACACCCCCCACCCCCACAGACCTGCAACATGGAGCACCCCCCGCTTAGAGCCATGTGGCATCCAGTACAGTGCACGCACGAACAACCTGCAGGTGGGAAACTGGACAGGGCTGGATTACTGGAGGCATGAGGACCGGCACACGACCAACACATGGGACATGTCACGTAGCAGACGAAAACGCAGCACCGCCCACCGTCACGAACAAGTGAACAATGTGCACACGGACATGAACAACAGACTCACACCCCACATGACCCATCACAGACATAGCAACACCCAAGGAGCCACGTCTGCATACACAAGCCACACTGAAAACAGTACCACACGGCAGCCACTGTGCAACTCATCACACACAACCGAAACACCATTGAAGTCCTGTCTATGTAGCCCCTACTGCCTGTCAACCACACACCCCACAACGACGCCTATGTAAGACAAACAACACTAGACGCAACAGAGCGGAACAACAGAAATGCACACGAACACCACTGAACCCATCAAACACACAGACACACCATGCACATACAACATACCATCCATCCCATCCGTCAGCCCCAGTCTCATGAAAGGCATGTCATCCGCACAGCTGCCACACATACAGCAGTCACGCTAAGATACATGCCCATGACCAACCATGTGCCAGAAGTCAATGAAGCGCACGACACACTGTGAGCAACAACACACAACATGGGCCACACCCCCCCGAGCACTGCAGTGATGCACATGGCACAGGGCAGCACGCACACCAAGGAGATGGGACAACTGCAATACGTTGGCTTACACACACAACCATCACTCACCCATAACGATGCGTCCAATGCCATGTCCAGTAATCACAACAGACAGCAAATATGCAGGCCATGTCAAGCATGCACACACCTCAAACCATGCACTGTCATGCTGCCACAACACATGTCATGTTCGGCACCCATGGCTCACAGCATGTACCCCAAAAGCATATCCCCTCCCAAATGCGAATCTGGGGCATGGCCCCCATGTTGCCATATGCGTTCCTAAGCGTTCCATTTGGACCCCAAAAGCATATCCCCTCCCAAATGCGAATCTGGGGCATGGCCCCCATGTTGCCATATGCGTTCCTAAGCGTTCCATTTGGACCCCAAAAGCATATCCCCTCCCAAATGCGAATCTGGGGCATGGCCCCCATGTTGCCATATGCGTTCCTAAGCGTTCCATTTGGACCCCAAAAGCATATCCCCTCCCAAATGCGAATCTGGGGCATGGCCCCCATGTTGCCATATGCGTTCCTAAGCGTTCCATTTGGACCCCAAAAGCATATCCCTCCCAAATGCGAATCTGGGGCATGGCCCCCATGTTGCCATATGCGTTCCTAAGCGTTCCATTTGGACCCCAAAAGCATATCCCCTCCCAAATGCGAATCTGGGGCATGGCCCCCATGTTGCCATATGCGTTCCTAAGCGTTCCATTTGGACCCCAAAAGCATATCCCCTCCCAAATGCGAATCTGGGGCATGGCCCCCATGTTGCCATATGCGTTCCTAAGCGTTCCATATGAACCCCAAAAGCATATCCCCTCCCAAATGCGAATCTGGGGCATGGCCCCCATGTTGCCATATGCGTTCCTAAGCGTTCCATATGAACCCCAAAAGCAAAGTACAAACCAGACCCAGGATGGGCCAGGAGCCCGCATACACCAGAGTCACAATGAGTAGGGGCACAGCAACACACCCATCGGCATGGCCAATCCGTCCCATGCCACATGTGCACAGCACACAGTCCCATTGCCTAGCACACACAACTACAGATGCCACAGCCACACACTCGCCTCCGGGAAACCCATGTACGAGATTGCACGAACTGCCAATGTCAGACGACAAATACATACTACGCCAGGTGCAACACAATAACAAATCTCATTCTCTCCACAGGTGACGAACTGCCGGATGCTGGGGATGGAGACAGCAGCCAGCACAGCCAGCCTACAAGCCCCCAACGAGGACACACGGATCTGGAGGATCTGTCCTCCTCTTCGGACACGGACCACCAAGCAGGCCCATCTGGTGTGGCAGGGCCCAGCCGCTCCCCAGGACCCCTCCTACCCACCAACCCATCATCCAGGGATGCTGAACAGTCCCAGCCCCCTGCTGCCACTGTCGTTGCGGCCACACCCACGGTCATTGCGGCCACTACCACTGCCGCAACCGCCACCATCGCCGCACCGACCACCACCGCCACCACCACCACCACCACGTCTTCGCTGGCACCAGCCCCAGCGCAGGTGGTGGCCCGGCCGACTGGATCCACCCTGGGAGCCACAGCGAGGACCGTGGTGAGCAATGTGGCTAGTGGGCAGGCCGGTGGCAGCAGGACTGGTAGGAGGAGCAGGGTCAGGGAAACGCCAGCCTCCCCTGGGAGCCATGCCCTGCCTCAAATGGCCAGAGTCCTTGGGGCCTATGAGGAGGCCCAAGAACAATGGGTCAGGTCTGCTTCAGACACGCGGGAGGTGCTGGGGGTGCTGAGGTCCATGGACGCCCATATGGGCCAATTCGTGTCCCGTATGGACCAACTCGTGGACCTCATGGGCCAGCTGGTGGTGGCGGTGGGGTCACAGGCAAGGCCAGCAACACCACCTCCGCCACCACCTGCTAGGGCGCAGGGTCGGGCAGCAGTGTCCACTTCCCCTGCGTCCACAGCCAGTGAGCACACCTCACCCACCACCAGCAGGTCGCCACCACACACCCCCTCCCAAACGTGGAAGGGGCCGTCCGAAGAGGAAACAGATCTCCCGGGAGGACTTCGCACGCTCCAGTCGCAAGTGAGGCAGCCAGCCAGCCTTCCGCCAGCCTTCCTTGACCAGCCACTGCATTGACTTGCTCTACGATCCCACTCCACACAGCCAGCTGGATGGCATGTGTGTATTGGACTATGGACATAGAACCAGTGGGTACACCCTGAGCATCACGCAGCCATGACCGACAGCTCATTGTCACTGCACGCACCACTTTTGTCATCACCTTACACACAATCACATGTCACAGTTTGGAATAAATGCACCTTTTTCACTAACTGCTGTTTGTGCCCTGTGTTTTATTTGTACGGAATACAACGGCCACCTTGGGCGGAAAGGCACCTGATGCGTGGCATGGCAATGGAATCCGGAGGGCCTGTAGGGACCTAGGGGTGGGAGACAGAACAGGAGCACATTCAATGAGTGTGTCACACACCCATCACACAGTACATGTCAACAACTACAAGCAATGTACACACATCGCACAGAGCAATAGGGCACAATGCCACAGTCACCAACAGTGGCATACTACCCTGGCCATGGAGCGTTGACACACTGCACGCAGTGAACATACGGCCACCCTGACACAGCACACACACACCTGCACAGATACAGACACATCATCCGTCGTACATGGACACTCACCGTCAAGTGAAGTAGCGGGCGATGAGCTGCTGGCGCACATTCCCAGCTTCCTCCTCTCCGCTGTCCACCTCACTCGAGCTGTCCTGGTCTGCGGGCTGGGGCCCTGGTTGATCTCCGTCATCCACAATGAGGGGGATCTGCTTACGAATGGCCAGATTGTGCAGCATGCAGCACGCCACCACTATCTGGCACACCTTCTGTGGGGAGTACGCCAGTGCACTCCCGGTGCGGTCCAGGCACCTGAACCTGGACTTGAGGAGGCCAAAGGTACGCTCGACCACACGTCTGGTCCTCCCATGTGCCTCATTGTATCGATCGTCTGCTGGGGTGCGAGGATTCCTCAATGGACTGAGCAGCCATGCCCCATTCGGATACGCAGAGTCACCTGGGTGTGAGGGACACAGAGAACCGTTGCTATTCCAACTGGACAGGGGACAGCATCGCACAACCAGCACGCTACACCACTCCACATACTCACCGACAATACAGCCACGATCCTGTTGCAGATTGGCCATCAGTCGTGGCAAGATGCTGTTGCGCATTATGTGTGCGTCATGTGCCGAGCCTGGAAACTTGGCACACACGTGGGTGATCACCATGTCCGCAAGGCACACCACTTGCACATTCAGGGAGTGCGTGTGCTTCCTGTTGCGGTACAGGTGCTCAGTGGCCTGTGGTGGAACAAGGCCAACATGTGTGCAGTCAATGGCTCCCACGACGTGTGGGATTCTGCCAAGGGCATAGAATGCACCCTTCACTGCCGCCAATTCACGAGCCCTGGGGAAGCGGATGTACCTGTTTCGGCACAGCATCATGGCTGCCAGTACATCCCTCAGCACCTTGCTGAACATGGGCTGGGACATCCCTCCTCCACTGCCCACTGTGTGCTGGAATGACCCAGTGGCGAAGAAATGCATGGCGGCCATCACCTTAGCCGTGGGGGTGACAGCAGTCGGATACACCCTGCGGGGACGGAGATGGGGCTCTAACATGGCACACAGTCGATGCAGGGTTGGCCTGTCCAGCCGAAACTTCCTGATAACCTCTGTATCGTCCATGTCCGCCAGCAATTGGTATGGGCGGTCAATGTTCGGTCTCCGCCTGGGGAAAATGGCAGAGGACACATGTCAAAGCAACACGACACATAGCAATTTCGCATACACATCACTGACATGACTGAGCAAGCACATGAGCCACAGCCCAGCTGTCAAGCTGGGACGGCACGGCCACAATACACTTACACAGGTCTCCCAACAATGGCAATGGCAAGTGAGACATACCACTGCCATGTGCATGCACATGGGGATATAGGCCCCAATGACTTGCGGGGCGTGCTGATGGGGACTGACTGCATATTCGTCAAGCGGCAACGCCACGGCAACATGAGTGTCTGCTGAGCATGGAACTGCTTCCGAGGCTGGATGAGTATGGCACACGACGACGACGATGTGGGCACGGGCTGAGCGGCCAATACAAGTGGGACCTGTGGCACGAGGGGATATGAGACAGTAGTAGGTGTCAGCACTGCACCCTATGTACAGCACTGTATGGATCACACCTCCCGAAACATTGACAGGTGTCCACATTGACAGCCCCATGCCAAGACGGCTGTGTGCTTGCAGTCACACGTCACAGGTGAGAGGTTACATTGCACGTGCCAGGTGGCAGACGTACATAGTGGGAGCTGGCATGTGTGTGCATGTGTCTCCTGTTCAGGATCCACCAGATGGGCGCTGACTCTGTACTGAGCATTGGACACAGCATGTTCCGTGGAAGGCTTGTGTGTGTGGGATGGTGGCACTGGATGTGCCTCCGTTGGGTGGGGGGCCATGCACAGGGCGGGTACGTCGATGATTGCGCATTGTTGGTCACGGTGGGTGCACCAACTAAGATGTGTTGCCCTGTGTTCAATTCCTATGTCCGCATGATGATGGACTGTGGATGTGGGCAGACTACACATTGGTCGATGTGCTGTCTATATGCATGTGCCTTCACACCAGGCACAGCTGCCCCTGCACATGTGACCCCTGCTGGACTCGCTGCTGGGTCTGTGGAGCTGATGCACCTTCTGTGCGTGGGGCGGACAGCTCTCCTCACTTCCCTCATTGCGCATGTCATGTCTTTGCCGCAGGTGACATGGATCATGGAGGGCCCACATGTACGCGTGGGTAGGCTACACATGATTGTTCACTGGTCGCCACCCCAGTCAGTGATTCGAATGGGAAGGTTGTCGTGCTGGTGGTATGTTCGATGTGGCGGATGGGCGAGCCTAGGTGCGGGCTTACATTCCGGACATGGGGGTAGTTGGATTGGCGACTAGTTGCAGTACACACGGGACACGTCTCTTCCTTTCCACATCTGGGTCATCCCTTGTACTAACTGACAGTGATACGGTCATCTTCGCCCCAGCCCTCATGTCCTCCCCTCGCCCCCCAATATGCATGCTCACCTGCGAGGCTAGCGCTTGCACAGGCAGCCCCAAGCTCGCACCAGAGAGGGCAAGGAGTGTATGTGTGGGTCCAGTTGCACGAGTGGGCTGTCTCAGGGTATGATGTGTGGCGGGACGCCGCCCACCTGCGTGGTGCCCCAAATGGAGACCCGGCCTGCATGGACTATGCATCACAGTCTTCGCCTTCCGGATCCGCCACCTGCGACACCCAGTGGCTGTGGCTGCCCTTGCGGCCAGGCTGCGTCCGTCTGTGACTGGTGGCCCACACATTCACTCTTTGGCCTCTCTGGGGAGGGCTCGGGGGTGGTGGCGCACGCGCTTGCACTTAGTCGCAATGGCATGTGGCGTGGTTGGTATGATGGGCAATGGATGGGATGGTGCGAGCCACCTCCCGTGACGTCAGTGCTGCTCGTGCTGTGGTGCGTCCCCCTACACTTCCATTTGACTTTTTGCCATGCTAGATGTTGAGGTTCTATTGCCTGCGTGATATGACCAGGAGGAGCGCGAGGAGACCTCTCACACACCATGCTCCACTGCCATCCCGTGCCCTGTATCGCCTGTGCGGATTGACTATGTTGGGGTTACACCTGGTCGACTGGGGCTGTGTGTGCCTTGTCAAGGGGCATGGCGGGCGCACAACAGGATCCTGCTTGTCCACAGAGGGTGGGCTGAGGTGCGCCTGGTACCGCTATGTACGTGTGCCCGGCTGCTGTGCACACACGTGTTCACTCCCCCGACAGGTGTCCTCTCACTATGCCCAGGGAAGCGGTGGTGTACTGTTCATGACCCCTCCCAACACGGCGTGCTCCAACTTGGCATGTTCTCATCTACCCGTCACACCCACCCACCTGTGCACTGCGTCCATACGACTTCACACGGCACATGTGTGTCTTCCACAGTTGTGCTACTCATTTGCGTTGTCATCCAATACCAGTGGACTACATGGTCATGTCACGACTGCCGTGTACTTCACATACTCTCATCCTCTCTCATTCGTACATGTGAAATGAGTCAGCGGAGACAGTTTTGGTTTCAAACATTATATTGAGTCTTCTGTCCTCTGTGATGCAGTATAGTGGACACTACTGGCAGCGGAATACATGTTGAGGATATACTGAGCATGATTGCAAATGGGATAGGGTGTGGGGTTACATGTGATTGGCTGTTGCATGTGGGATGTGGGCTTCAGAGTGACATCTGCTCGGCCAAGGCTGTGCTAATGTACATTTGCGTATAGCTGCGGAGCTGCGGACTTTGACACAGACGGTATACATGTAGCCTACCAGACCGCTTGGCATCATGGGCACAGTCCATCTCAGTTCCATGTGACAGGTTTGCTGCGGTTGTTCCTCATGCACGCGTGCATGTGAGATGACATCAGGGCATGTGCTTGCGTGCATGCAGCGGCGTGCCACTTGTTGTTGCACTGTGGTGGTTACTGGACATGTCACAGTCACTGGGGTCGTGTTGTTGTTGTATGCACTTGACGTCCATGCAAAGGTCCTGGTATGGGGTTCCCGGGGCGGGTGTGGGAGGGGTGCAGCACCCACAGACTCCAGGCGACCTATTCATGTCCACTGAGCGGTGTGTGTGTCCATGGGCGCTGGATCCATGTCGTGTCCTGGTTGTTCGTGCAGTTCCGTCCATGTGGGTGCGATACACAGAGCCCATGCCACTGCCTCCCACGATGCATGCGGTGTTCCTGGATGTGATGGGGAACAGTGTGCATGTCCCGGTCATATCCGATGTCATGGCGATGTCGTTGATGGTGTGGTTACAGTTGCCGGTCGTTTGGTATGGCTGTTGTGGTGGTGACTGGCCAGTCCGTGCGGAAGCTAAGCATGGGTGCGGGGTTGGACATCAAAGGTCACTCGGGGAACCTGCGTTGTGGTCCGACGTATTTACAGGTTGTCAGGTATGCGATGCCGTCCAGCAGGGCTTCCATGTCATTGGTGGTGTACATGTTTGCCAGCCAATGTAGCGGATGGTGGCTGTCAAGGTGTTGTTCGTAAGTTGTCCCTTGGAGGACCATGATGGGGCATGCTGGGTGACATTCGATGTAGCTGTTCTCGATGATCCGTCGTGTGGAGGCACAGTGGTCCCATTTCAGTGCGGGTGCGATGTTGGCCACATACGCCATGCCCCCATAGGCAGAGCAGGCCCTGTCGTGTGCGTCCAGAGGGAGGAGTAGTGGTAGCAGGTCCGCCTTCAGACATGCCGGGTTGGAGAGGCATATCTCGACGGGATGCTGGTAGGGACACCTCCGACAGTAGAAGACGGGCATGACGCAGCTGAACAATGTGATGCGGTAAGTCAGTCGGTAACTTACGTTCAGCAGGGACAGGAGATCGCATCCCAATGTATGGCACAGGTTGGTTTTGTACAGCTTGAGCTGTTCGGCGTAGTTGGGTAGGTGTGTTGCGGTTGCCATTTCGCAGCGGTTCGTAGAGGTGGCGTGCTCCGGCTGTGTGTGCAGTCTGCAATGTGCACGCTCCGGGGTTGCTGTGAGCTCTGTGTAGTCGTAGGGAGACAGGACTTGTGTTCTGTTGGCTTGTTTGGAGGACACGGGCCCTCTTCCCACATGCTTCTCAGACAGTTCAAGGTCAGTGCTGTGTGACTCCTTCCAATTAACTTGCATGTGGCCGACATGGGG